>KN716241.1:208189-221566 GCA_000816705.1 Dictyocaulus viviparus | reverse complement strand
GAGGTAGTATGAAAGAAAGAGACTTCGTAGAAAGTCAAAACTATTGAGATTTACGATAATGAAATAAATCATGCAGATTATTGACGAGGTCAAAAAATACTCTTGATAATCATATCACATGACGTTGAGCATGCAGTAAGCTTATTCAATAGAAATCGAAATCAATGAGATATTGCTAACAGTTTAAAACGATGATAAGATGAATTGCTTCCAAGAAACCCTTAAGTAAAAAACTAATGCTCACGACCAACGTACATCACCACCGATCGTTGAAGATCATCAGAAAAAAATGTCATGAAGAAAAAAAAATAGACGTAAGAAATTTGCCATGAGAAAAAACCATCAAATGTTTGCTATATAATAAATTTTTGTTTAGATGAAGAGTAAACATTAATAGGAATTACAAATCAAATAGTGTACGGTAGTTCTTAAATCGATCTAAAAGCGAAACATCCGCAAAAATGTACGCTCTCACAGCTATGTTGATCAACTTCCGAAGCACGTATTGTCTGCGTTGTCAGTGTTTGACTCTAACATGATGATTGTTCTTGTTTTGCGACTGACTCAATCTCGTAAGGAAATACAGTTGATAGGAAAAATGAAGAAGCTGTAGAAGCACCAAGAGAGCTTCCTGGATGTTTGATTGCGACGATTGAGGTGATACGGTCAAGTGATTACAGCTTTGACTTTATTGACATTGTTTGGTAATCTTTGATATCTTACGACAGCTTTAGTTTAAAGCACAACCAAAAAAAAGTCCAAAAAATGTCGGATTCCCCGGATTACGGTGGTGATCTGAATACTAATCATTTTGGTAGCTGTAGCCCGCTGTTTTTCAGATATGCTTATATTCTTTAGCTAATTAACTATCCGTTCCATAACATGTGACCTTCGTGTACATAGAATCTCGTGATAAACTCAGATCTTCTTACCTTTTCTCATCAAGCTCATCATATTTTATACTCAAGGGAACTCGATTATTTCACCTCAAGCTCTTGGATCGTTTACTATATATAAATCCTACTTGATATAAAGAGTTGAAGTTTGATTAGATGCATGTATTCATTATCGTACGCACATCAAATGGAACAATCGACTCCTTATATCAATACGGTATTGAAGGTCGTAAATGAGTACTGTCGTTCGACAATTTTCCTATTTCGTATCGTCATGCGCAAAAAACGCTGCAAGAATTTTCGTTCTGAGAGTAAAATTTGAGGAAAAAAAGATGGAATATACAGTGTATTGCAAAGTCAATTCTATTGCACAAAGTAAACAGACATTAAATTGTTCGCAACATCATAGCACCTCATTAGTTCAAAGTTCAATCTCGCATTCTAACCGACTGTAATTTAAATGAATTAAGCAGCTTACTTGTCAAAAATGTTGCCTCATTCGATCATAATATATTATTAGCGTTATGAGTTTGTTACAATGCTATTTCGATATCCATATATTAAATAGTTAATCAATCAATAAACAATTAGAAACGTCAGCTAAGAAGGATGACTTAGCGGAGTAGAAATGT
The DNA here is from genome assembly GCA_000816705.1 of Dictyocaulus viviparus. Lineage (NCBI taxonomy): Eukaryota > Metazoa > Nematoda > Chromadorea > Rhabditida > Metastrongylidae > Dictyocaulus > Dictyocaulus viviparus. The sequence continues at coordinate 220,038 of KN716241.1, read as the reverse complement.
CAATTAAAATGCCTAAAGATAAATATGCTATTCTGATAATGAAGAAATGTAACACTAAATAGTATCGTTTTCATAAATGAATTAGTAGTTTTATAAATAAAACTGTCAGTTATTTTTGAAATAAGAGAAATTCATTGAGTGAAATTCTTATAGGAAATGATTAGAGTGTAAATATAAGTTAATAATGAATGTTTATGTATTAAAAGTGACGTAAAAGCATAACATAACGACACGATGAATAATGAAACACATTAATAGACGACATAAAAGCTTTATAAAAGAATCATTAAGCATCTATGCATATTTATTTATCACAGATAATCATAATTATCCCCTAAAGCATTGTATGAAATAATACAAATAGATGAAACATTCTTTAAGGAAACAAAGAAAGAAAAAAGGACATACAAAACATAAAAAAAACATTACATTGTAAAAAACTTACTATTTAGCGGAGCAGATATGACAGAAATGAACAGATCGCTTGGTTGATAATGTTTGACTATATCATGATTGTTGATAATGTTTGACTATATCATGATTAACGTTATTGAATTGAAGTTATCGATAAAAAAAATCAATAATCGGTGTAACAACACAGAAGTGGTGAATGTTGTTGAAAAATCGTACGTTGAAAGGGCATGATTTCAGAAGACGGCATGGCATTGTTGATGTTTTGTTGGACTATTTCCTCTATAGAAAGAATTGTTGATTGGTGTACATAACTTAGTAACATTTAAAAAAAAAACACAACAACAACAAAACAACAACTTTTTGATTGGTAGTATATCATAAAGACTGACGTAGATTTATTTGAAATGTAAGAAAAACTTTCAAGTGAAGAAAAAAAAGTCATGAACAGTCATAACATTTTACGAATTCATCACGAATATGTTGATAATGTGAAATCGAAAACGATCAATACTCGAAATCAACGAACTCATCAACAACCAATGAGTGATTATCGATCGATCATCACCAGAATGTGTTCTGTTTTTATTATTTGAATTAGGTATTAGTTATAATATTAACTATAACAAACATGATGGATTTGGTGGAAATAAGAACGACGTGGTGTTATAAGAACATCAGAAGCAAAGCTGTCTTTGAACGATGCAACAAAAAAATAACGTGAGACTTAATGGAAGCTTCACCAAATGCATAACGATTAAGCATAAGTGCATAATTTGCATAACTAATTCTACTTGACATTAAACAAGCAAGGTCAGTGAGGTTTAACTTCAACGATACACGATGCAAAAGATTGCTCCGTTGAAAATAATAATCGAAAATCGTTAACGCATAGAAAGATTTTGAAATTGATGTTTCACTTCATTTACGACGTGAATATGAGGTAAACCACCAGCGATGTGAACTATGTCGAAGCATCATGGAAGAATGTAATGGAAATATTACAAGTGAATCGATTAGTTTGAGGACATTAAAACGCATGTATGTAAACATATGAAAACCATTAGAAAAAAAAACTAGAATTACTTGAGTCATAGAGAAAAATCTTGACGGCGGTAAAAAACACTGATTGAGTAGAATGAGTTATGATGAATGACGTATAGGAAGAAAGGAGAGATCGCAAAAAGTTCTCAAGTTAACGTTTAAAACTATTCACTCGATAATGAGGATATTTGATCAAGATATTTTAGAAATGAGCAAGCACCGACATATCGTCGTATTGATGACGCAAGCAGGGCAACTATGAGGACGCGATAGAGAATGAGAGAGGGATTGACGAAAGAGGAACAGGGAAATAGAGTGAGAGAGTGAGTGAATGAACATTTCAGTTGATTTCAGTTCGGTGTTGTTATATGCTTTATGATTTTATTATTTTTTTTCCGATATTTTTGTATCTTATTTCAGGTGTCACATTTGAGAATGTATCCTTCCCCATCGAAATTCAAACTTACAGTAGTATTTTTTACAGTAGTATTTTAAATTTGTACAATACAAATATTTACTTTTAGCTATGCTTATCGATTATTTGAAATTTTTAACCAGTCAGAACATCTCCATCGAATTTCCTCATTTTCAGTCGAAAAAAAAAACGTATATACTCTATAGTTAAGAGTATCAAATGAGGGAAAAAAATTCAATAAATTTTAGGTTTATTAATAGCCAAATATTAATAAATGTACTTATGAACAAATATTGATAGATTTAGATCGCCCTATACTTAAAAAAAAAAAACAGAAAATCTTCGTGAGGAAAACGTCAAAGATTTGTTCAAAACAATACAATGATGATCAAAGAGCATTCTTCAAATCCGCACCTCTCATTCCTCCGGGCAATCCTCTTTGCACTCTTTTGTGGTGCTCTTTCTGTTACATAAATTTTAACATTTTAGTTATTTCAAAGTATTGATTGCTATGAGTGAAAATTTTACAGAGGGAGAGAGATTTTGTGAAGATTTAAGCCTATATTCAATATATTCTAACGATGACTTCTATTGTGAAACTTTTCAATTGAACCTTACGTAATCTTTGTTTATATTGTTAATCACCTCATATGACTGAAAAGAACTTAAAAATGAAGAGGAAATGACTAAGGACGGAAATTTTCATGCATTATTCACACATTAATCAGTCAAATTTCACATTTTATTAGATCACAATTGATCGTTTGCATGTGAATTCTGAATTGTTTTCACATTTAGACGATGATCTCCAAAAAAAAACGAGTCTGAAGGAATGTCAAATCTCTTTATAAAGAAGAGTCTTGATGAAGCAGAGTTATCCAATCACACACAAACACTTCACGTTTAATACTCAGTGTATATTAAAAGATTTAAGCTAGTAAATAAGGTGAATGTAGAGTTTGAGGTAGGTAAAAAACAAAAATCTTTTTTCCTCATTGTATTTCAGTAAACAAGGTGAAAAAAACCATTGAAGTCCGGAAACTGTTGCTAGATGAAACCTCATCAATTGATGACCTCATTAATTAATCACTGTCAGATTCTAATGAGGTTGGTGTTTCATGTGATCGTTTTTCATTCACTTCATTTGCTAATTTTTGAGGCTTGTTTTTTTTTTCACTTCTAAGTAGCCGAATGAATTAAGAGACAGGATTTCGTCCAGAAGGAAATCATGTTGTTAATATCTATCAATGATGATCGATTTTGATTTCAACTGACAGCTATCGGGTTTAAAGTTTTTTCAAAAAAAAAAGAGACTTATTAACGTTCTATCAAACTGGTGAGTGTGTTGTGTGTGTTTACACCGATGGAAAAAAAAGTTGCTTTGAATATTTTCTTGTGTAATTACACGAGATGCGCGTGGCGCATTGGCGTAGGTGTTACAGAAATATGCTGGTAATGGAATTTTGACAATCCGAAAACTTCTTAACTACATTGTGAAAGTTGTCTGTTCGAAATCGCTGGAGGATATTTATCTTTGAAGTTTTCTAATGAACACTCCATCGACGACTGGAATGCATGCCGTAGGCGATTTTCGGTTAATATTTGCCTATTTGAGGTCATGAGAAATGAGTTTTTGAGAAAAAATATGAAAGGAAAAGTAACAAATTGGATAAAGTTTGAAAATCCAAGAAGACCATCTACAACAAAACAATCACTTATACTTCTGCGAATGAGAACTAATGACAATTGTAGTGTACAAGCATAGCAATAACAGAAATCGTAGAGACAAGTTTGAACAAGACGGAACCTGTTGTTCAGTTTTGTGTGTTTAAGGATTTCTGGTCATCATCTGATCAATACGATAAGTATAATGAGAATGTGGACAGTCGATATGTAAATATAACAATTTTTTAATAATAGGAAAATACAAAGCATGCTTTCTTGGGAGTAATGGTGAAATTTCATCTGACCAGGTTTTTTCGATAGAAAGGAGGCAAAAAAAAGTGAGGTGAGGGTTGAATTTGTGCTAATGCTTAAAACATTACGAACAACGATATTGTTCAACTTGTACATATACGAGAATATACACATGTATGAAAAAAAATACAAATAGTTTTCAAATGCGGTTTTTTTTCTTTTCGCCAACAACACCAGCTACTAAATGAATAGATGTAAGCACTATTATTAGTTCCAAGTGTATATAAATGCTTAATATAAAGATTTCTCTAGCCCTTAACTAGTTCCTCACATAATTTGCTTGCTTATGGTATCACCATGAACTACATAACGTAGGTGAAGAGAGGTTGCAGTGTTATGCAAACTTGAATACTGTACACCAAGGTTCGAGTCCACTTAAGACAACAGTCTTCCATCTCTCACTGGTCCGTGAATTGCTGTCAAAAGAGTCTGAGAACGTAAGCAGCACTACCCTGGTGACAGACCAGACCTTTTCACTGAGGACCTAGAGAGGGATTATGATGCTCATCGAATCACGAAAAGAATTCATTGGACTGCCGTTGCACGCGATAGGGAGAAATGGAAGTTTCACTAGTGCATCTCGATAGTGTCGATGATCAACGGAATCCAGGTGATACAGGTGGTACATCTCCATAAACATGTAGATTGAGACCAGTGCTTTCCCTCATATTTAGACTATAAAGATCTATTTAAAAATGTATGTTGGTAATAAAGTTTAATGTGATGTAATGTATGTTTAATGTAAAGTATATCTAAAATGCATCACTTTTAACTTATCAAATATCGAAAAAATTGATTATTGAAATACTTTGAAAGCACTTTCCGTATATAACGCTCGAATAAACAACTAATTGATGCTGAGTCAATCGTAAAACTCGATGACTCGCCGAGGTCGAACTTGCAAATGCAAATGTCCAGATTCCTATGCTATCCGATTGCACTACCGTTGTATTCTATTTATAAACTCTTCATGCTTCATTTACTTTACGAGGAAATCTCATAGGCATCTTATTAGTTAAAGCAATCGTGGATTAAGGGCCTCGGTTGTGCAGTTGGTTAGCACAACAGACCGAACAATATGTAGATGAGGGTTCAAGTCCCGCTTAAAGTCCTATGTTTTGTGAATCACTCAACGTCATTAGGGATATTAGAGCAAAGCCATTATCACCTATCATAGTTGATAGAAAATAAATAAAAATGATTATATTTAACAGAATTATTTATAATATTTCATCTTATTGCCATGAATAATGTTTATCTATGGAGATCACAATATGTCAATATGCTTCTAGGCAGCTTTTTTCTCAGAAAATTTTCTTAACTTGCTTTTAGTGTAAAATTTTTAAGCATGGTGATAATCAATCCCAAAAAAAAACGTTGTTACACATTTGCACTTTTTTTAACCTTTTTATACACAAGGGTTATCTTGTTAATTATTTTCTTTACTCTTTTCTTCTTTTTTTTTCCTCAGGAAGAAAAAAACCTCAAACAAACGCCAATGAATGAAAAATAATTGAGAATAAAACAATTGAACAGCTGCTCATTATATGAATCATAACATGATCTAAACGTACAGAAATGAATAGACATCTACTAATCGATACGCGTCTACAGTAATTCACGTTCTTAACGTAGCCTTTAAATTAGAAAACAAATTGTTTGGTGTGAGTGAAACGGACGTCATTCTGCTTCAGATTATCATCTGAAGAATAAAATCATCATATTCATTGTCAGTTCAGTGGTAAAAAAACATTACAATCACGTTTTTTGCTAATTTTTTAAGAATTGATTTTCAGTTAATTATAATAGCTTAGGTAATAGCTTTGTTCTTACATCCCTATGTCCAATCATGCTGAGTCAATCACAAAACTTGGATCCTCATGCGATACTAGCGTGTACCAGCACCTATTGGTGTCCTGTTTGGTGTGCTACTGATTACCTTAGTGGGATTTTCCGTTTACGAACACTCAATGCTCAATCTATTATTCCTAAGTAGATAACCTATCAACATTTGTTAGTACATTTTTTTTCCTTTTGACCTCATTCGATATGAGTTGATCAATGCGAGGATACTTATCATTGCACGATAGGCAGAACAGAAATAACGATTCAATCGAAATGATTTGAAAAATATGACTCGTTATTTCAGAGAAAATCTTTACAGAACCTCTTTATGCTAATATCATCCTATTTTATCACAAAAAAGTGTTATCAAAACGGAAATGTTACACGAGTGGTAGCGTGGAGTGGAGGGAAAACGAGGATTGTGAGAAAATTGAGTGAATAAATTGATTGATCTACAATTACATACAGTTATATTTTATGTTCACTCGTATTGTTAAGTGAATAAGAAGAAGAATGTGGAGAAAGAAAACAAAGAACAACATTGAAAGTAGCAAAGAATAATTGTGAATAACTTACTGATTTGTTCACAAAATATGAGTTATCAGACGGAACTCGAAATAACTCCTATCATAAATCGATCCGAAGTACTGATGATTACCCTATCAAAGACCTATGTGCGCATTGGTCAGTTAATGCTTTGCATTTTTCTCTTGTGAGTTCCATTTGATGAGGCAATATCGGCATTACAACCTCCTAAGTACTTTATATAACCTCATACATGTTTTTAATGATATTTTATCAACTATGATATATTATAAGGACAAAAGTTTTTAACAGATAGAATGCTAAAGGAACAAAGAAAAAATCTCAGCTTTGTTTTCTTATTTTTGACTCGAATCCTGCTAGTACTTTCATAAAATGAAAGCATTTTTGTCGATGAGGTTCAAGAAGGCGAACTTGTTGTTGACGTGAAAATGAATGTTATTGACCGCTCGAAATAATTAAATCAAAGTATATAATTTACAAATTTCACCATAAATTAAACATAACTGTTCTACTCTACTGAAAAATTTACTACGAATAATCGTATTGAATTTGATATTATTGTTTTGTATTATTATTATTACTAGTTCCTGTTTCTATTACCGTATTTATCCCTTGAATCGTTCATTTGCGTCATTTTCTATTTATTGATTGAATTCCTTTACCTCTCTGATTCCTCATAAATGTTTTGCTCTGCTTACCAAAACTTCGCTCGATTTTTAGGAAAATATGTAGTGAACAAAATTAAAAGTAATTAATCGAAGTTTTTAAGATGAGTCATATGAGAATTGGAAAGATTGAGGGAAGACATAAATTCCTGTATTTGTTATGTTGACGTCATTTCTCGCATTAGATGAAATGAGTCAAACTGATAGCATAAAGCTTCCGAAGAAATAAGCTTTATCGGAAAGATAGAGAGAAAGCACAAAATTTTATATTTCATATGGTGACGTCATTTCCTGCAATGAATGAAATGAGTCAAATTGATAACAGAAAGTTTTCGAAAGAATACTGCCAAATATTGGAGAATCGCAAATTTGCATTCTTTACTTAAAAACTTTCTTGTTTTTATTTTTGTTTCAATACTTTTCCTATGAAAAGCATTATTTTTGTATTCAAATCAGGCTTAGTAATAAAATATCACTGAGGAGCGATTTTTGGTCAGTCAGTATTTTCATATATCCTTAGGTTATGTATTCATCAACCTCCTCATATAGCTACAATGAGCGATTTTATGATAGAAAATTCTATTTCTCAAGTATTCTAGCCTCCTTTAAAAAATATTTCTACCTCATTTTACTTGTATTGGCATGACCATGCGAGAGTTATTCTCAAGAAAAAAGATGCATAAGAATTTATCATGGTAACTAATCAGCCCCAGACTACGTTTCTATCGTGTCGTAGCTAGGCATTCTTTTCAGTATTGCCATAAACTCTCTGTTCTTTTCTTTTCTGTGTATTAACGTTTTGTTATTAAACGGTGCAGCGGAGCAGTGGTAGTAGGACCACCGAGTCGGTGAACTGCTAATAGGATTAAGCACCATTAATTATATAGAGATTAGTAACCTTAAGTAATTATAAACTAATTAGCTATGAAAGCTGAGGCGCAATGGCGCAACGTTGAGGGTGCCACAGTGACACGCTGGACCGAATCAGTTTGCGGCCTCCCCCAGTGCCTACCAAGCCCACTATTCCTGCGGTGTCAGTACAGGATAAATCTGTATAAAATAACTAGCACTCAGTTGGTGAAGATTAGTTGACTCAAGTCGCTGCATACATCAGACTCACATTCAACCAGTTTCACGATATCACGTTGAACACGAATCTCAAAGAAGTGGTTGATCGACGCCAAAGGTTATCATATTTGATCTTGTGTGTTAGATTGCAAAGGTATTGGATGTAAGCAATGGTTGAGGTACTTACACGTTTCATTTTCTCGTCATGCTAGCACTTTATGCGTTATTTGGATTTTCTTTTTTCCTCGTAGCACTTTTGCACACCCTCAAGTTGAATCACAATTGATGTATTCTTATTCCCTTAATAATTAATATTTTAGATTATTAGTACTTGATTGAGGATCACAACTCCGCCTTCCTTTGAATTCTTTACATCTCTTTACGTAAGTCTTGTTCTCTTCTTTACATTTTATTTATCTGATCAATACAAAAGAATAAAAAATTCAATTTAATCTTTTCATATCTTCACAATGCCTAAGGCAATACGTCCGTATTTGCAAATATACGGTATGCTTGATCTACTTAGCCAAGTCGTTCCAGATTTCACAAGTCTTCATTATAGTAATAATGTAATTACTTGATTTCTTGATGTGAGAATGAAAAAAAGAAAAACGCCATGTTACCAGAGGAATCCATAATTACGGTTTTTTCTAATTCCATGTTTATATAAATATTGAGTTGGAACTTTGCCTGTCCCACAGTGTTAACCACGGAAGCATACTAACCAATATTTACAAAATCATGCATTGTCCTACTATTAGTCAACAACTTGAAGCGTCGATAACTCTATTTTTAGAGACTCATTCATACATATCATTTCAGATGCTTAGCAGTTGTTTGTAAGTTATCATTGTGGCACAACTGTCACAAATTACACGTGGCTGACTTAATCACAAAATATGAAACCTCCTGCGAGACTCATCGTACCATTACAACCTCTTGTTGCTGAATGAGAAGCTGCTAGAAATTCAACTTTATTTTAAACATTTCATTTTATCTACTGTACAATAGTTGTCATCCAAATGTTGACGTTTTATAAACGCTCCTATTCCTTAAGGTTTGGGTAAAACGTCACACTTACATGTAATCAATTTTGTCATGGGTATTCATATTTCTAAGAAAGTAATGATATAAAAGCCACTGATTAGCAAATGTAATTGAATGCCGATATTCGTACCATAAACTCAAATTATGAGGAAAACTACTGATCAACTAGTGCTCAAAAAATCGCCTTCCTCTCCAGAAATGGATGCATAAACAAACTAGTTCTCTAGAAATAAATTAAAACATAAGCTTCAAAGAAATATTAAGGAATATACAATGACCGTAAATTAGTCAAAAATAGGATAAAATATGGTTAAAATAAAACAATGATTAGTATTATTCTCATCATTAAATATCGCTGCAGCTAAAACACGCTCAAACAAAACACACATGTAAATAACAACTTTTTTTTATTTCAAAAATAAAACAATAAAAATCTAACAGATATTTAACAATCATATACACCATGACACACATGCTGGAGAAACAAAAATTTTGAAAGAAAAAAAACTTGAAGGATTGAAGGCAAAGACGAATAATCATCATAATCTAGAGTCCAGAATATTAGACATGAGACGAAAAAGAATTCTATAATGTTATCTGGAAACTAAATAACACGACTTCCTTTCACTACTTGTGCCACAGACCGCTTTTGCACGAATTTTCTCTGAAACAAAATCCAATTACGTAAACTTCCTGATTAGATGGGCTCTAAAATTATTGTGTTATTTAAAAAGTCAATAGGGTCGATAATGTTTGACCTTTAAATTAACTGTTATAAGGAAATATAAGCAAATCATTTATAATATAGTAAAGCTACTTCTATTCAGTAATAAATACCTTCAATTTTGCCTTCAACTTTTTCTTTACACGTTTTCCTCCTATAGGCAACATGTTCCTCCTTTGCAAACTTGCCATACGATCACTCAACACATTCCCTTGCGGCTTCAACAATCGTAGACTATCAGTTAACTCTTCCTTAAAATAAAGGATAAAGAAGAGAAAAACACAAGAAAAGCAGGTAATGTTGACAACAATGTGCCAACCTGCAGCAAAAACGGTTCCTCCTCGTCTTTAAATTGTCCGCGCCCCAATCGCTGTCTGGTAGTCATCTAAAATAAATATTAAATTAAAAAATATTTCAAATTGTTACATTTCAATAATCGACAAGACCTGCCTTTCTCAAAAATTTCAATCTCTTCCGTTCGAGAGTTTTCTTTTCACTCAGTAATTCTTTTTGTGCAAGTTCTTTATTGATTTTCTTTGCTCTGAAACACAAAACTGCTGAAATTCATGTTACTTAAATACTACAGTGCTAGTATCTTGACAAGTCAAGCTGTTATTATGAATGGCGCTCACAGCATCGACAAGGTTTATAAACAGTTGAAGCCCTAAATACTATAAATATACGTCGTATTCAAAATTTAGTAGAGTTTGTATTGAAAGCGATAATAAATAAGCCACTAATATTACGAAAGATGTCTGTCTTTCTGTGTTTCCTATAAATATTAGCAAGATAGCCCCACGTGGTCAATAACAGCATAGAAAGAATGTTCACCGTTGTAAGCGAACAGTGTTGCAGCATAATGGAACTAGCGATTAAAGCCGTGTTTACAAAAAGGCAGCAAAGTTTAAGTGATAAGTGGTTTTTGAGATGACTGAAAAAGTTTTCGAAAGTGTCCACATCTTGCACGACCTTTCGGACACAGCAGTCGAAACATGAATTAAGAAACAGTTGCGTGATAAGACAGACCGTAGAATACGGTTTGCCACTTTTTTAAAGTAGGCATTTTCAATACTAAACAACATTGCTAGCAAATGTAACTGTGATGTAAATATCCCCTACAATGACGCCGCAATCTTTTAGAATTAGCTCTCATGAAAAATGTATAATATGTAGATTGTTTCTAAGGTAAATACATCTAAAACAATACCGCAATGGCTACAGTCTCATACAGGGATGCAATATTTCACAGCTAATTCACTGAGTTTCATGAGCGAGAAGCACTAGGTACATATAGTCAAGAAATTTTACGACTGGTAAAAACGTTGAATGCGGAAGACCATTGTAAGATCGAAGCGTAACAGATAGAAGAAACTGTACAAACTAAATTAATGTATAGGTATTCTTTTTTTAAAACAATTAAACTGGAATATAGCAGCTGTGTGACGTAGAAATATTTAGAAGAATTAGCATTATGAATTTTATAAAACATATAACTAATAACGGGAACTATCATTATTATAACCAGAATTCATATCTCTATACACGACTATGTGCATGATATAGAGAACTTACTTATAAACATCATGTTGTTTTCTTTCTATTTCCTTTCGTCTCCTATGTTCACGTAAAAATACTTTCTCTTTCTCTGCATTCCTTCTTTGTTTACGGGTCTTGCGTAATGCATCAGATATAATAACCTTCTTAACTGAAACAGATTTTTTGCCAAAAAAATTAAGTACGTTTCCGCATAAATTAGTGAAAATGTCATCCTAAGTCATCCTCGGGCCTTATAAGGCAATTCTGGTCAACATCACTTCTATGTAACACCTACATGAATAGTGGAATTTTTCGCAAGAATAATGCCTACAAAAAAAGCAGTATTCACAGTGTAGAACTGAAACCTAGCTACCGGCATTTGCAATATCATAGAAATATAGTAGACTATGATCTAGAAAAGGGGCTCAGTGGCTCAGTGGTCGAGGTGCCGCAGTGACACGCCGGCCGATTCAGTTCGTGGCCGCCCCCCAGGCCTACCAAGCCCGCCACCCCTCCGGGGTCTGTACATTGATAACAGAAGAGTCTGGGTAAGAAGACGAGCTCTGACTAG
>KN716241.1:188268-198788 GCA_000816705.1 Dictyocaulus viviparus | reverse complement strand
ATTGTTATGTATACGTTACGTTGCATCATTGTTTACAATCATTTCAATTTGAAACTTTAGCGACGAAATTCTCCTAACGTTTGTTACAGTTCAAGAGGAAGTAATTCATTTCAGTGAGAGATCGGTTAGTTCCTTCTTAATATCGAAGTATAAACACCATAGATCAAACTGATATTCATAACAAAAATGGAATAGGCGGGAAAATGAGGTAAGAAAAAATGTAGAACAAACCTCTTTTTCTTCTGGATAGCCATTTTCATGAGAATTCAATTGTTTTACCGCTTCTTTTGCTTCGATAAGAGAATTTCGTACACTTTCCGGCACAAGAAGAGCTGTCGGATCGAGTATTGGAGCCGACTGAAATAATCACTAAACAATTGATTCATTCTTTTTCAATTAAGATTTTCCCATTCATTTTCCAAATTCTTCTTTTGTTTACGTTTTTTCTTCTTTAGTTTTCTTCTAATATTCAAACAATCAACACATTCATGCCTCATATGGTATTATTGATTAAATTAGTCTACCGATCAATACGTATTTATTAGCTTACAAGAATTCAATAATTTGTGATGACTAACAGGTAGGATTTAAAAAACTGCTATTTTCTTGAATAATGATGAATGAGGCTTTTATTATTCCGTAAATCTACCTCTTTTCGAGAGAACATAAGACTCTTTCGTCTTATTGGTGATGGTGAACGTGAAGTGATGTCACTGCTGATTGAAAAATCGTCACGTCTGAAAAAAAAAGAAAAGGTTTCTATCTAACTATCTAAAAACAAGAAAAAACAGTTAGTCAAATGATGGTGGAAAAGGAATAACGCCATAATTAATACGTTAAGAAGTTAGAGAAACTTGAAATGAGGAAATTCTACCAACTAAAGCATTGAGGTAGGTGGGTAGGTAGGTGATCAAATTAATTGATGGCTACATTGAGTCACCGAGAAGACAAAGCTAAGAATAGAAAAGGTATAAAGTTTAACGTACGTCTTTATAGAATATGTACAATGCCCTCATATTCAATTTTATAACGATTATAGCATTTGAACTGTTGATAGATTACAATAGGTATTGATCTTTATTGATTATCATTTTTGATTATTGATTAATCGATAGGTTTGATCGAACTGTAACTCACCCTTTTTCTCGTTGCATAAGTGTCGATTTATAAGCATTAATATAAGCGGCAACGTTCACATCTAAATATGTACAGTCTTCTTTAACCACTACCGAGTAGTCGGGTTTGAACATTAAATCAGGACGACGACAAGATAAATCACTTGTATCTGAAAATATTTATATTTTATACAACGTGACAAAATGATGTCAATAATGAAAATGAATAGGAATCGATCGATAAAATTGCTACTGATACTCATAAATTATTGAAATTATAAAACCTCCCACCCTAACAGTAAATAAGAAAAATAGTCTACATTTATATTTATAATGGATAAGAATCATTGCCGGTGTTATTTGAAATCTGTTTTTCTGTGTAGATGCGCTACGCGTTCGTTACCTCAGCATGATATCGTTGAGGTTTCTAATATGAGAAGTCCATTCAATGTCTTGAGGCAATCAGTGTGTCATCATGTCAGTGATATTCACTCGCCCCTACAATTTTGTAAAAGACTTGGCTTGAATCCTCGCATTGCATTAATTAAAGCCACCGCACCATTGAACTTAGCCACCGTAATTTTTGGATACAGTACATAATAAAACCTAACTCAATCCTTGACGCTAAATTTATGGCGGTGGATAACTTTTTGATTGTCATAATCCAAGTAAACATGAGCAACAACTATTCTGTTTCTTTTTGATTGCTAGAAAACAAGAAAGATAGATCAGTTTTTAAAAATTATTCGTATTTTGCTATGAACAGGGAGCAAGTTCATGTAGGACCAAATGCCTCACTATGTTTCCTCACAATTATTCAGTCTTATAAGTTCAGAGCAGTTACATAAACAGATCACTCATATTGAAGCACCACCTACACGATTACATCAGGACAATAAGTGAATAGAGCATCTACCCGGAGGGATGGATTATGCCAATGATTATTCTTACAGAATAATTAACAAGTTGTATCGTAGAACATACCAACAATTGAAGTACTTCGACTGAGTGTTGAGGCTTGTTGAACGAGTTTTTTCAATATCTCATCACCAAATGAATGCCATGGTCCAGCTTCAAACATCATACCACTTTGACCGATTGTTACTTGTACTCGTCCCTCGAGTATTAATAAAAATCGATCGCTGGGTTCATTTTTTGTATAGAGTTTCGCCAATCGTGGAACGTTCACTGCATCATGGGACATCGCCATCAATGCTGATATATCTACCTCAAAAAAAATTGCCTACAGCTATGAGAAAAACAAAATTTAACAATACAAATAGTCTTCATGAATTTAGGTTTTTTTCTAATTTTTTACAAATAAAATATTGTTTGATATTACATCAAGAAGAAGAACAAGCTAAATATCATGTGAAGTTCATAGTAATGGAATGAATTATACAAAAATTTCTTAATATGGTTGAACATAAAAGCCTCAAGAAAAATGGGAACAAAATCGATAATCGGCGTTACGCTCAGTCAAAATTACTGTATTATTTGTATTCTGAATGAGATTTCTTTTTTTTTTACTCATGGAAGAAAAAAAAATCATTAAGAACAAATCAAAAACATTCCAAAGATTTTTCTAATGTTTTGCAATTTTTTTTGATATTTTTCGATGACTTCTGCTTTTTTTTTCTTAGTCACAATTATTTCCTCAAGTCATTAAATATTCAGTATGAAATATCAGTATATGAAAGAATACAAAAAAGAAAATGACCTGCATGATCTATTGATTACAGGAATTGAACTGGTGAAAACATGTTTATATTTGTCATAATAAAGATATACGTGAAATTCCAACAATTCAATTATTCAAATATTTCAAATATTCATGTGATCTATGGTCAAATTAAGATCCGATAAGCTCTGAAGTTGATCTACCCAACTTGATTTTGTGGTTGTGTTGGTTTAATGTGAGCCTGCTCTGTACAGTGACTTAAGTTGACCAATTTTCATCAAGTCAGTGCTTTTTATTTTACTCAGATTCCTCTGGTGTCAATTTACCGATCCTGGAGAAATTGTGGGCTTCGTAGGTCGGAAAGAGGATGCAAACCTGATCTGGGCCTGCGTGTTACTGTAACACCTCCACCACTGCGTTTTCACTCGTTAAATTATTGAATTTCTATCGAATTTTTTTGTATCTGTAAAACTTCATTCAATGCTTACTCTTCTGACACTGGTTTTTACAAGACGTTCCAACACATTGGTGTCGATGTATTGTTGGGAGAACGCTTCTTGATTCGCAACCAACCATTGTAAAGCAACCATTTGAATCTAAAAAGAGCGAACTGTAGACAAACAAGATAGGATAATTTTTGGCGTTGATCAATCGCTGAGGGATGTGCTTAGTAGGATTTGTGATCAACATAATGTCATTGTAGAGGTTATTCAATGTGATTATGCTCTATACAATGACTTCAGTTAGGCCCTCTTTATCGGATCATTACTGCTTATCCTAGATTTCTTTGAAACTAATTCATCGACCTCGAAAGAATGACGTGCAGAGCAGGTCACGGATCTAATTCTAATCTGCGCTAGGCTCTTTCATTGCTCAGAAAAATTATGTTAAACTATTGCACTTGTTTTCAAAGGATCTGAGGAAAATAATTTATAAGCTTACGACCTTTGAATGTATAATGCTTAACTAACCTGAAGAGAAATCTGTGTTTGTGGTGCTTCCTTGTCGAACATTTTTGACATATCGCGTTGCTAAAGGGGAAAATTTTTTTTTATCGTTGTAAAAAAAATCAATACCTAGTCCTATTCAAGACAGTTCATAAAAGAACGTGAACTAAATCATAGCGTTTAGTTTAATAGATATTAGTTGAATGTTTTCACTGAATTTTTGTTAAGATCATTCGAAAAATCAATATAGAAAACAGTAGCAATCAATCTAAAATGAAACAATGACAAAAAAACAAGGAAAGGAGAGGAAAAAGTGATGCCGAGGGAAAGGAGGAAAAGGAGAGGAAAAGTGATTTGGATAAAGAACAACTCAATAAACGATGATGAGTTAGATGTAATACAACAAAAAATTGTTGGTCTCAATAAACACTTGTTTTCAAATGAAACTATCCGAAAAATTTTATGTACTTCGTGAAAATCACCTGTAAATTTTTTCGCTTGATTTTATTGACGTTATCTGAAACGACGTCAAATTCGTCGTTGATTTCCGCCTCAAGAAATTTATTCATTAAAATCATTTCAAATGTATTAAAATAATATCAAATCGAAAAAAAAGAAAAACTTACTTGTAGAATCTCTTCGACAATGTCTTCAAGTGTTACAACACCTACAAGCTCATAAGAAGGATCTTGATCGTTATCACTGACAAGTTTTTTCACCATTGCCAAATGATTTTCACCCTTAAAATGAAATCAAGAAAAACTTATTTCATCGATTTCTTTTATTGATTAATCAATCCCTAAATAGTAAACAAGTACCACATATCCGATAAACTTCTTTGAGGTAAAAAAACAAACAATGCTTACTTTTTTGAACGCCTCAAGTAGAATACTTAACGGTGTATCGTTGAAGACAAATTTAACATGATGTCGATGATAACCGCAAACTGTTTTCACTGTGAAATTATCGTCTGGATCAAGTAAGGCGAGATCCTCAAAGTAATAAAAATAATTCAAATATTAAACGCTCTTACTCCAAATATCACATCATATGATGTATCTCGAATTGTATTTTTGATAAGGGATCACGTAGTGCAATGGTAGGAGGTGCTGAAGTGATGCATTGGATTGAATCAATGTACACAGGTTGGCCGCCAGACCCATTATCCTTCCAAGGTCGATAAGCTAGTTCAAGAAAAATTTAGGAAGATAAGCAGCACCGACTCAGTATGAATTGCTTCCCTCAACCATAGAGATTGATCAGCGCTTAAGCTTCTCTCATCGCACGGCTCATCCTAGTTTCACAAAAAATCACAAATACTGAGAATAGATTTCAATGAGGTCGTCAGCTATAATTCCTTACATTGTAAACATTGAAAAATTCACAAGTACCATTGAGGTAAATAAAATATTTTAATATTTAGTCACTGAACGAGATCGGCAAAAGATCACTGTTATTGAGGTCACTCCCAGGCAAATACAATCCTTAATTTCTGAGAGCTTGCTGGATTGGTGTCGAAGTGGTTCAGAAGGGTGATTAGTACTAACATGTCTGAATATTATGTATAATATTATATATAATATTATATAATATTACAATACCTCAATGACTTTATTTGACCCTAAGTCATTGCATGGAATCTTGGCTATGTATAGCTCGTTCGGATCCTTATTATTCATTACATTTAGTGATGTCTACAAAATCCATAAAGGAAACGATTGCTTTACACATCTTCACAAAGAAATGGAATAAACCAATGCTTATTCTTAATCCTATAATCCATTCGACGTATCGATTACCTTAACAAATAGTAAATCGGTGACGTTGTTTCTGTCTCCATTTGCGTAGACGGGAATTCTGGTGTAACCCATACGAACAATTTCAGCCACCATTTTTGTATTCAACACAGTTGTGTCCGGAATCATAAACACATCCTGAAAATCGATCGACAATATCAATCGATAAGACTATTCAATGTTATTTTTGCACAATTTTCTCAAAAGAAAAAAAGGTTTATGACGTAATGACCATAGAATTGTTTTGTTGTTATGGTCGTTAATAACGTCAACTACCAATCCTTCGTTCTTCTTTAAACTGCTCTTCTATAAATATTCTAAAATCACCTCTAATTTTGTCATGACATCTTCAACAACTTTGTCAGCGATTTCCATTGCACCTACGGCGATTTTCAACTCGTTAGACACTTGACCTTTATCGTCTTTTATTGACATCCGAATTAATTCCATTAGACGTTTACGATCATATGCTTGCTAAAATATTATACTTTCATGTTTTATATTTCATATTGATTACAGGTCAAGTAAGAATAAGAAACGGTACGCATAAAAATCAATAAAGTCAAAGTGAAATGGAGTGAAATTAAAGTGAAAGATATTCTAACGGGATGGCATGATCCTGAGATCAACGAAAAATGTATCTTTAACACGAAAAGAATTTATCAATAGATTTTGTATTAATCATATGATAAAGAAGTCATAGAAAGAGTAAATAAAATATAATACATGATGAGGGATGAGGGAACGAAACACGATTTAAACTAACATATTCATCTCCAAGCAGAAAATCAAGCAGTAAGCTAACCGGCCATGCAATAGGATATGTGATAAATATAAATATTTGAGTACTTGTGATTGTATGTGCTCCTACGGCGAGTCATTTCCTGAAAGTATACGGTAATGTTTATGTAGTACCTCATAAGTCGAATATTGATTCGTATAAACGAAGTTATCATTATCATTAATAAAAAATAGAAAGTAATAAAGAATAACAAGTGCCACTGGCAACTACGTTCTGCAAGTAAAATACCCTCTTGATATTTAGTTACACCGTTGAGAAATAATTTGGATGAGGAAAGAATGCAAAAAAAATGACTTTCGATGCTTCCCAACATTCCTCCTGTGAAGGAAATACTTTTGTTATTACTTATATCAGATTTTTGAGACGCGGGGTCCAACCCCGCTTAAGTATTTTATTTAGCACAATACTTTGGAATTTCAACATGATACAATTATAAAAATAACATAAGATAAGATACGCACTGCCATTGATCAATCGTGGCGGGATGCGTCTACACATTCGTATTCAAAGTGATATCGTGGAGGTGGTTGAATGCGAACGTGATCTATACAGTGACGTGATCTGATCACTCTTCACCAAGTCACTGCTAGTTATCTTACTCACATTTCTCTGATACCAATTCACAGACCTCAGAGAGATGGCGGGCTTAGTAGGTTTGGGAGCGGCCCCGAACCTGTTTGGGCCTGTGTGTCACTATGGCAACTCCATCACTGTGCTACTGGGCCCCGAAAATAAAATAGTTGATAGGTTGTAAAAGTTATAATAAAGATTATTTGCCTTCAAAAATTATAAGCATATAGAAAAAGTGGTGTGACGAAGTAAAGGAAAGTGTTAGATAGTTTAAGATTTTTCATAAATATCGGATTATTAAACATTTAAAACCTACTTGACACAAATACTTTGAGGTAGTATTTCTCCGAAAATCACAATCCCTAACGATGAGATTAGCAACGCCAATAAACCCGTCGTTAGTTCACCGAAAAGAATCGAAATCGCCGCATTGACGATCACATTACCCAACAAAAGTGCACAGAGTAGAAGATTTCCTGGAAAAGATCAATGATCAAAAGATAGATCAAAAGACATCGATGATAGCAAGTTGATGGAAGAGTCATGACATTCAGCAAGTCATGTCATACACCTTCAAACGTTGTTTCAAGCTCAAATTCCCCAATGAAATCTTTTTTTTTAAATTAATTCGATGGGACGATAAAATATGGTGGTACAGAAGATATGTAATATTTTTATACTTTACCTAAAATAGCTCAGAGCTTTTTCATAATTGTTTAGGTAAACATCTATCTTTTAAAACAATGCATCTTGTTTATTCACAAACAATTGCGCCATTTTCTTTCAGAATTCCTGTCAATAATCAGTAGTAAATCGTCTATTCTGTTACGTACATCGTTGTCGGGGATCCGGAGGGATGGCGGGCATGGTAGGCCTGGAACAAGGCTGCGAACTGATGCAGGCCTGCGTGTTACTGTGGCACCTAGCCACTGCGCCCCTAGGCAATTAATACTTACATTAAAATCTACTTGAAACCATTTTCAAAGACATTCCATTTCGTAGTTTCTATGTCTTCATTATTGTTTACTATTGATTCATCCAGTTGGCATCCGTCCTTCGGCCTATCATGTCCGCCATCTTTTTGAGGTCGGCAAATTTGTATTAAAGAAATGTGAGTAAGATAACTAGCACTGACTTGGTGAAGAGTGACCAACTGAAATCACTATACAGACCATGCTCGCATTCAACCACCTCTACAATGTCACGTTGAACACAAATGCGTAAATGCATCCCGAAACAGGAATTTATGAATACCAAAGCCTACCTTATCTCATTTTATCATTCGAATTCTGATTAACTAACTTCATTTCACCTTTTTTCCTTACTGGCAGAATGACAGCTGCGTATTTCTGCTCATTTGGTGAGCCGGCTTTCATGACAAGTTCAAGTTCTTGTGGTGTTAACGACATAAGTCCAAGTGTTAAACCAGAGAATAAAGCTGATAGTGATAAAAGAAATGCAATCACTGTTATCTGAAAATACAGATATGATTGATGAAATTTTACACTTGGAAAGTTTTTTTGTGAATACTTATTACCATTTCACCAAGCATTTTATAGTAATAAAGGATAAGGACGAGTACTAGTGGAGAATCTCCTTGTAGAGATGCACCACCCATTCATCTCAATGTTTAGTGGATGTGTTTGAATTGGTATGTTCTAGACAATAACATGCAAGGACCAGTTTGCTAGTAAATTAGCGCTGTTCACATTGCGAAATCATTCTGGTATCAATTCACCAACTCCTAGAGGATGGAAAGTTTAGTTCGGCACGGTGCGAACCCGCACCCCACGTACACTGTAGTGAAGCATGTGTCTCATTTTGACCCCTCCTGTGACACGCCTTTCCTATTCTATATTAATAGTACTCATAATTCAAATATTGCGCGTTACAACGTACTGGATAAGGATGCCTTTCGTCTTTCAAGCTTTTCCATCACGAACACATAGAACAGCGTGATTCGCAGGAACAGAGGTCAAACACGTTTTCCATACCTCCCTCAGGCATAGGTCGGTGAATTGGCACGAGTGCAATAAGGGAGGTGAACAGTACTGATAATGTAAAAAAAAATTCTTCATCTCAAGCCAATACTTTGGCTATTCTTATTCAACCACCTCGACTGATTTCATAGAAAGGATGAAAGCGTGGAGTATTCTACAGATATTGATCAACACCGGAGCTTATCTATTATATCTTTATCATTTCTTAAATGTTATAATATTTATTTCTATCAAATACGAAGAGCTTATCTATTATATCTTTATCATTTCTTAAATGTTATAATATTTATTTCTATCAAATACTTCTGATCTATAGAACTGATAGAAAATGGTTTAATTTTTAAATATTTTCCACTGTACTTGAACTGATTGTATAGTATTAGAGCTGAAGTGTTGCAAAAAAAACTAAATAATGTAAGACTGTTCACATAAAGAATCATTGAGGTATCGATTTTTTTTATTCCTCCAACAACTGTTAGATGTTATAAGGTCATGTATGTTTGACTCGGGCTTGAGGTTTAAAGTTTTGTGATCGGCTCAGCATCGTTGGAATATGAATAAGCCTTTTTTCTTCAATCCAGTTGATTAACTCACCTGTACTGGTAAAGGCATCAAATATTCTTTTGGTGGTCTTTCAGTGGTTATCCAAGTTGATATATCGTCAAGCTGAAAGAAAAGCAGCCTTGAAACCTCATTAAGTTTATAGCAATTGAAAAAAATTTGAGTATTAGATATACAGGGACCACATAAATAATTGGTACACCAAGTACTGAAGAAATATATGAAAATACTTTGTACTTTGAATAGTATTTTTAATAAAAAAAAAACTATTTTATATACCATAAGAATAGTTATTTTATTAAGAACTCACCGGTGTGAGTTCCATTCCTATAGGAAAGTTTTTTGGCTTTACACACATCTTATAAGCGTGAATACTTTCTGGTAACATTGGTAAAATAAGATTAAATGTTGCCTAAAAATACAACAAATTTAAATTCAAAAAAGTAAATCTTAATTTTATTAAGAGGATTTCATAGACAATAAAAATATATGCAAATAATTAGATTATTATGAAAGTAAAATTACGGTAATTAATATTATTTTTATAATAGAATATTATTTCCATATAAATATTTAGGGGTGAAGTGGTGGAGGTGAAACAGTGACATGCAGACCCAAATCAGTTCGCAAGCGATTCTTAGGCCCACCAGCCCCGCTATCCCTCCGAGGTCAGCAAATTGGTATCAGAGAAATCTGGGTAAGACAACTAACTCTAGCACTGACTTGGTGAAGAGTGGTCAAATCAAATCACTGTATAGATCCGAATCGCATTCAATCATGTCCACGAAATCACGTTGAACTCATTTGCGCATGCCCTCCTCCACCAAGGATTGATTGATCAACACCAAAGTTTATCTTATAAGTCTTCGAATTCATTTCCGAATGATTAGTTTCATAAAAGGTTTCAATCAGATCTTCTTCTAAGTGAATGGTATTGAACTTGAAAAAATAATGTAAAGTGTTATTGTTATTTAAATTCATACCATTATTTCACATCATTATTACTATTGTTATTACTCTTACTACTACTATTGAGATTTATTTTATT
>KN716241.1:153046-178134 GCA_000816705.1 Dictyocaulus viviparus | reverse complement strand
CTTTCCGAACAGTCTTTATACCAATTCCCCTATCCCTTCTTGATGGGAAGATTGGTTGGTCTACAGCCGGACTCGAACCTTGTATACGGTTTTGATGCAAACGTATCACTGCTATCACTTCTACCGTTGCACTATATGGCCCCATTTTATACCATCAGCATCCAAAGAAATGAATAAGAATATTTATTGTCAGAAGCTCATAAATATAGAGTGGAAATAGGAAAAAGACTACGTTCAAACCAACAAGAGGGCAACTGATTCATTTACAAATCCTTATCCCACATGATAGATAAATTTTACAGCATTAAGAAGCACTAACACTCTGAAATGACAACGTAATTGAGTAGATCGAACAGCTGATATGCGGTTGATTTTGAGGTCAAAAATTTTTAGGTGACGTTGTAAAGTGAAATAATGCAAAGGAAGTACGTCAAGAGCTTTGAAAACATTTATTGGAAAGCATTATTGGAAGCAAATCAACGACGTCGTGTAATATTGCATGCATTTATTACAATGCTTGTCGGATAATGCAAAGATGAAAACTCGTTGTCAACAATAAACTCAACAATAGCCAATAATCTTATCGTTCAAATAGTATAGATCTAATTTCTCTGAAACATGATGGATATAAAGGCTGTTGCGTAGCACAACACTAAGAGGTGGTGCAGTGTCATATGATGCCAAGGTTTGAATTCGCATCAGGGCCAACCAAACTCAGTATCGCTCCTGGGCTGGCAAACCGATACCCGAAAAATCTGAAAAGATAAGCAGCACTGAGTATGTGAAGAGCAGCAAATCTAAGTCGGTGTATACATTAGACTCGCGTTCAATCGCCTCAACGATATCAAGTCAACGGCGAATGCGTTTTATAAATAATCGCATGTAACCTTTTTTCGTGAAATTGTTTTATTTATTAAATTATTGATTACTTTGTGGGAGGATTTTTGTAATGATATTTAGAAACGTAATAGAAATGTAATTCTATCAAAATAGTGCAGTAATATAAAAAAATTAACAAAGTGGAAATTTGTCAAAATATCTTTTAATGGAAATGGTGAGGAAGTACACATTTTTAACATATAGTAGCTTTAGACTCACACAAATTCAATTCCTCTGAGTTTTGTCCTATAGTTTTTATTTCTTCTATGACTCTATAGTGTCTTCATTTTTTCCTTTTGAAAAAAAAAACCTCATTTATTTTCAAGCGTCCAAATTTGGATGCTCTAGGGGGTCAGCTTTTCCTCCATAATATTCTAGTGGTGACCCAGAATTATTATCAGAAAAACATATATAGAAGAACATAATGATAAACAGTAGATGAAAGCTCGATTTGAGGAAGTTGAATTGGCTGGAGAAAGAATTTTGTAGTAGTGGGAATTAATCCGTCAACGTCTTATTATAAATCAGAATTTCTAACATGATATGATTCTGAAAACAAGAAATTCTTGGATTCTGAGGGGATGGAGGAAATGAAGGGGGAAATGAAAATGTTTGAGTACGAATCTGTACTGACAGAACTGTGATGAGAATTTTCAAAACAAAAAAGAAAGATAATCAAATGCTCTGAGTAGATCGAAACACGTCAGTGATATTGTTGAGGCAGAAAGAGTGAATAAAGCGATAAGAATATGATTTTAGAAAATTAATATAAGAAAAGAGGCATACGAGAAATGCGGGAAAATAGAAAACAACGCTGAGAAAAAATAAACAACAAAAACCAAACTCAATAGGGAGTTCATGTAATTCGTCTGTATATCTAGAAATTTTATATTATTTCAATTTTCATAACACAGAAAAATTTTATGATAAGAACTGTTTTAAGAATTGGTCACTCCAACAACGGCTGTTAGAATCACAAGTTTGTGAGTTCACAATACGGACATTTGAGTTACGTATGATACTATTAAGTGAGCACTTAAAACGATTGAAGGTTACGGTATGAGTAGAGCATGTGAGATCGTATAGAGGAAAAGTAGATGAGAGGTCATATTAAGGAGCAACATCAATATTGATTGAGGTGTGCAGCTGATCGTCTGGAGCTTCGTACATCTTCTGTGCTTTACTATTTCAGTTAAGCATAAACATTTTTCAGTCAAAATTTTTGGTATTATAATTTTGTCATATTGCCATAAAAGAGGAAATAAAAACTGTATAGTGAAAACCCACGTTAATCACACT
The DNA here is from genome assembly GCA_000816705.1 of Dictyocaulus viviparus. NCBI lineage: Eukaryota > Metazoa > Nematoda > Chromadorea > Rhabditida > Metastrongylidae > Dictyocaulus > Dictyocaulus viviparus. The sequence continues at coordinate 175,956 of KN716241.1, read as the reverse complement.
ACTGTAGATCAACAAGAAAAAAGAAGCAAAGATTGATCTACAACATACAAGATCGATTTTTCAGATGCACTCTAAAGAACAGTATAAAGACAAATAAAGCTAAGCTTAATAGACGAATGCTTACAATATCATTATTTAGAAAACCAATGAGGCATTGAGTGATCACAAACCAGCGAGTTCGGTAGCATCGCCTAAAATCGTTGTAGATTCGAAGTCGGTGACTACCAAGTAGATTTGAGGAAAATACTTGTAGAAAAAACTTACACAAGTATATAGAGAAAAAATTTATGGCTTTTTCCTTAACAAAACGTTACTCCATCCTTCCCTCATCTGCACTTCTATCTACCTATTGAATTAACGGAGTAAAAGAAAAATATGCAAAAAAGTACTTGTGATAAAATTAAATCTAGGTAAACTGAATAAAATGAACTATGACTAACAGAAATCAAATCTATATCGCATGTAGAAAGAAAAATTGAAGTTTTCAGATCTTTAAAATGAATAAAAATTACGTATTTGCCTCATTTCAGTGTAGTGCGTTGAACGGCGTTTTCGTTTCTAAGCACATTCATTATCTTTATAAAATTTTAATGGAATTTATAGTGAAGGCAAAGCTTCTAACATGCTTTCCAGACACCACTCAAGGCAATATAGAAAAAGGAAAATAAAACTAGTAGAAAATACAATACGCAGCTTAAGATTACCTATGATGACGTCATTTGTATAACCTCGATAATGTTAGAATTATAATTTCTTCACACTTGTAGATTTATTATGTGAAAGAAAAAGCTATCGAGTAAAACTTGAAGTGAAGTGAAAATTACGGTATATTTCTTAAATATTCGTTGAAAAATTTTCTTTAGACATATTATTTCGTTGTGAAATAAAATCACCTTGAAATGTATTAAAACATTAATATAAATTCTATAAATGAATCTTCCTCACAAATATCATGGTGCAAAATCAATAACATCAATAAAGCTTTCAGGTGAAGAGGTATTTAAATTGAAAAGTAGGAGGTAGAAGAAGCTGAAGGGAATCGTTGTTGATCAATTCGTTAACGCAGTTCTTGGAAAAAGCGCCTATTTGTTGTCACTTCAACTGGCCGCCGTATAGAATGTAATCAATTCTTGGCTCGCTCCAATGAAATTTGTCTTAAAATCAAATGGAAACAAAAACCATAAGCTTGTTGCTTCTTTTAGTTTCATCGTTTCAAAAATTCAAACTATCAAACGATTTCATGTTTATTCATACGTTATTACCTCACAACCTCACAAACTACCTCATTGCTAGCTAAACTCTAGACCACTAACTAATCTAACTAAAAGCACATTCTTTTCAAGAAAAAGTCTATGACGTCATAGAATGGCATTATACATAGATTCAATTCGATCGATAACAAAACAATGTCGTAGAGGTTTTCATGGACAAGAGCTGAGGTAGTGAGTAATTTATGAGCAAAACATTTACGCTTCATGAAAAATCGATGAGGACAACAAAAATCACTGGCAAAACTTATTGAATACCATACAACCAATTTTTTAACCTTTATTTTTTAGCAAAGCCCGCACCTGAAATATAAAATTGTCGTACTGAGAAGATAAATCGTCCTAAGTTTCTTATTCGAGGAAAAAATGAATTAAAAAGCACTTCAAAAAATAAACAAATATGAAAATAAGTAATCATTTGGAAAATAAATAAGCATATTAGACTTTCGCTGACCGTATTACTGTTCAATATATACTCAAAACTTAGAAAAAAAAACAAACTACCTAGGTAGGCATTTAACTCCTCTTTTATGTCCTCATATATCGTTAAACTTTTGTTCAGCTTAAAAAAAAACACCTTATAAAAAAACGAAGTCAATGACACATTTCGTTGAAATGCGGTGCTTTAAACAGCTGCTCACTCAGCAAACAGAAAAAAACATCCGTCGGCTTCAATTGTTATGATGGAATCCTTCGAAGCTACAACTATACACGTTTCCTTAGGTCGATTCCATATTTATTAACTCACTTAGAGGAATTTTTTTGCACTAACACATATAATTAAAAGTAAGATGAAGAAATTTTCCAAGTAAAATATTACGGTGAGGTGAAATACTTTTTGGAGTAAAATACTGTATATTTTTATGACGTCTTTAATTTTCCTACTGCAGTGAGTTGTCGTCGTCTATCGGTGTTACGTGTTCCAAAATCAATATGCATAATCAATCAATAAAATGAGTACGTATATTTCCGTTGGAAGAGTAAACAACAATAACTTATAGAATGGAAATCATATGTTAAGCATAAAAACTGGCATGTGTCGATTGTACGGTAGAGATTGTTTCGGATAGAGACAATCACTTAAAATAAAACTAAAATTTGTATTTGGCACGAGCTTGGCACGAGAATAACTAGCACTGCGATGTGTATAGAATAAATAGCCCCATAATGACCAGTCTTAGTGTCGTATAGTTAGAAATCACTGATCAAACGAGTTTTGTTGATAAGAATGGTGCTTAAGTATGATGGCATTATGGACGAATCGATTAGAAATAGATCAAAAGAGACAAGACATTGTCGCAAACAATAATTTCTTGGTACCATACGAAACATATACGCTGAAATATGCAAAGTTTAGCAATGATGTTAAACTGATTTCCCGATTACAACATAAACTATTCACTGAGTGATATGAGAAGTATTACATTAACATGGGGGTGTATTGCGTAATGCACTAAGCTGTTAGCTGCTGATTTCCGAATATTCTAAAGGTCACGATATACTGTTTAATGGTTGTATACAGTGTTTGATGCTAAGACTGGCCATGAAACAACGCATTACAATCGAATCGGAACCTGATGAATTGAACGGAACAAATGAGGTGTTTATGAAACTAATATTAATAGAGTCTTCGAAAGCTTTTGGAAAGATATCCTTATTCGCTGCATGAATGGAAAATATGACGACCAAATTCAGTACCCGTAAAATCGCTAGAAATGCTAAGTGTTTAATGATGGATGAAGCAACTGAGGCAGGCAAAGCATCCGTAACGCTTGCCGAAACTTCATGAATTGCTGGATAAGCAATGATTATCCACAATGTCTTTCTCGACTACCTATTCGGACGTAATGTTTTAAGGGAATGAGAAACTAACATGAGCTTATTGTTGCACAGAAAAGAAGATGTTCACGACATTTGCAACTATCACTAATCCTTTTGTCATCTATAATCTTTTCACGCTAATCATCCTTAACAGCATTGATAGAATATTAGACGAATGACAACCACGTGACACATGAGCAAGCAGAGTACCAGAAAGGGTTAAGCATGATAGACCACACTCACGTTACTTATCGAGGTAATATAAGAAATCAGAAAATTACTATGTCTCGCCTTTATCTCAAAAATGCTTTCGACTCAGTCGAGACAGAAATGACTATGGTAGTGTTGATTAACAAAGCACTTCCAGCTCCTTACATCAACATACACAAAACGAACACAAACAACATGCAAAAACTTTACTACCAAGATTTCTCTATTCCATCGACGCAAAAAAGCAATACTATTTAGCCACAACTGTTTACAGCCATTTTTAAGGGCATAATGTATAGATTATACTGGGAGGATATGTGAGTAAAAATAATTGATCGATAATTTCAAAATCATAGCTTCAATGACAACATTGCACATTGACATTCACAATTCACCACAACAATCTAACGTAACAAGTGTTTGCCCAGATCAGTGATAATCATAAAAAATAATTATTCAATTGAATCTTTAAAAAAACCAAGTGCATAGGAAACGAGTGTACTGCTGATTCTTCAACTAGACCAAAAATTATGAATATCCTAGGATGATGAGTTATGTGTTTTTGTGTAGCAAAGCCGAAATGATGAGGGATATGACATAAAAGCCTAGCGAAGAGGGAAAAAAGACTAGCGACTTGAAGATACAAGAAAACCTCGAGAAAATCGACGTTAGGAAGGCGAGATGAAATATTACTCCCGACTTCCAAGCAATCCAACATTTTCTTGTAAGGATGGTGCTTGGCGTCCTTTTCACATATGTTAGAGAAAATTTGAGATTTTCTTCTTACGTTAGCAAACAACGATCAAAGACGCAGTCATAGGATAAGACAAAATAGATTTGTCGTTGATAAATCCCTTGTGGCAGGATGCACTTACGCATTCGTGTTCAACGTGATATCGTGAAGGTAGTTGAGTGCGAACCTGGTCTACACAGTGACTTGAATTGACCATTCTTCACCAAGTTCTGTGCTATTTATGTTACCCAGATTTCTCTGTTACCAATTAACCGACTCCGGAAGTATGGTGGGCTCGGTGAGCCTGGGGGTGGCCGCGAACTGATTCGGGCCGGCGTGTCACCACACTCAAATAATCAAACCAGTGAAAAAACACATAATCGTAAGATGTGTGACTGAATCTGTACTTATATTACATTTTCTACATTACATTTAGATGAAAGTTATTAAATACTGCGCCACTGTAACTTCTACTATTTTCTCAACATCCGCTACTCAGTCGTTCGCTTTCAGAGGTAGTAGAAATCGTCTACAACTCAAACATCTTTGAGTAATTTTCCACGCTACACAGCATCGCTCAAGCAATCTACACTAAAAAAATTAATTTTTTGGTTACTGCTTCTGAATAAACCAATCGCTGGATGGAAAAAAAAGAGTGCCTATGCCAATACTTTACTATATTACTAAGGTCATCATCGATTAATAATAACCAAATCGATACTCCGTGTTTCAAATAATTTATTAACTTTTATAACATAGAAAAAAAAATGGAATCCATCGTCATTTTGTTCATGTAGGAATCCTTCTTGTTTATTACTCAGATTAAATCTCTCGATATCATATATTATGTTCACAAATGCTCTTGTGTTACATATTTAGGCATCTCTTAACTCTGAATTAGTCTGTTAACTCTGAATCGAGTTTACCTCATTTATAAACCTGTCTTTTTTATTGTTATTAGACAAGTAATATCTACTTCAGCAAAAAAGAACTAGAAACCAAAGCCTTAATTTCATTATTAACAGACTGTCCAGACCAGAAAACTACATAAATATTCTGGATAAATAATTGACATACGTAGTCCAAAACCGAATAGAAATCAGACGAATGAAGAATTTGTGCGTAGTTTTAGATGCTTAATGTGAGCTCTGACTAATGTTGAAAATTTCAAATTGTGTTATATGTTTTATAGTTCGATTTGTGACTATAATGTGTTGTGATGACTATAATGTGATTTGATGACTGATTTGTGACTATAATGTAACTATAATGTGACTGTAATGTTGCTTGCTACTATACTATATGAGATGCATGAATTTCACAATAATTGGTCTTTGTTTTTTTAAATTTGATTCTAGTCCAACACTTGGATTCTGGAAATTGACCATTTCTTTGTCTCACCAAAGTGTCAACTTTACCTCATTCTTTGTCTAAATTAATTTATCTATAAAGTTGCATTTAGTATGAACGATGATGAAGAACAAGCGGATTCGATTATACCGCGAATTGTATTAGAAGCAGCGTTAGCCGGTAAAGAAATTTCGAGAAATGTGAAAAGACGGTTATATGACTCTAAAGGTGACTCGAACATCGAGGTTGAAGAATCTTCGGACGATGAAAGTGTTCGATCAAAAGTAAAGGTACATTTTCTTATTCATGATACTGTTTCAATCCTCGTCAGAAAAATGAGGCTCATTTTTAAATTGATGATTAGGTGATAGCTATTTTATATGTATAATTATGTATATGTATGTATATGTATAATTTGTCTGTGGAGGAACTTTGAACAGAAACAGATAATTTTGGGGAATTTGAGAGTAATGACCTAGTCTGATTTTTTTATCATTTGTTTCGAATTTCGTGATTCTTTGATATTTTTTCGGACATTGTAAATTATAAAAATTATTGGATCGAGAATTTAGAAATATTCGCAGAAATCCTCAACTAAGCAAAGCTCTCTTAATGCGTTCTTCACAATGCCATCTAGCAGTGCGCACTGGGAACCTTTGCACAAACAAATATCCCTCAAAAAGGAAAACACCGTTTTAAGAAAAAGTGGGTTACTTAGAGTTAAGTTAAAATGATCTCTTTATTCTTGAATCCTTTTTTTATAGGGATAGCCATCGATCCACCAATTTCCCAAAAAGCTGCTAGGATGTCACCTGTTGTAAGCGAGGTATGGGTATCAATTGCATATTTTATTCGCAATTATTTAATTTCAATATCATTTTGTCAAATACTGAAATGAGGTTTAGTAAAACCTTCAAGCTGATTAATTCCACTTCTTGCCTATTGTCATTTCAATGTGATGTTCAATCACAGATATCCAGTGGCGAGAATGATAGATGCGAAGGCGGACCACATAGATTGAACAAATCCGTTGTGAGGGATAGAAGAAAGTCAATAATACGTTATTTTTATAAGTTGAGTCATAATGATTGTTTTGCTATGTCTTTCTATAACGTTTTAATATTGTACTTTCAAGACCTTTTGTATGTCTTATTTATACAGTAATTGATTTAAGTGGACTACCACAACAATTTTAATTTTTGTGTAGTAAACTTTAAATTTGAAAGTGAGTTTTCAATCCTCAACTGTACATCTGCATGAGGAATGCGTTCCTTTATCAATTTACGAAAAGATTAGTTTTTGCTCAAGAATTTCTGCTTGTAGTTTGTATATATTTGGAATGCATTGCAATACTACCCAAATCGTTCATCAGCCAATTTTAGGGTCGAAAAGATGTGATGGTAGAGTCTGCACAGCAAAAATCAAAAAAAACACCAGACCGGAAAAAAAGAGCGAGTAAGGATGAGTTGACGTGCCCAGATGCTAGTTGTATTGACAAAACACCAACTGAGAGCATACATTCTGCTACAAGCGAAGTCGTTGAGGTGGATTCTACATGTGGGACTCCTGAGGGTGAAATAATAGAAGACTTAGAAGTTCTTCGTGAAGTTTTCAGCACGCCAAAATCACGTCGAGACAATCGAACTAGCTATTCAACACCATGTCTATATAAGAAGTCTCCAAATTCAATCCGTTCCGTTACTAGAAACGTTAGTAGACGAGGAAGTCTAGTGAAGACGTCACAAACTACACCGAGGCGTAGAGTTTCCAGTCAAAGGTCGTTTTCTCCGTTACACTTTGTTCTGGATGATGAAGAATATGATTTCCCAAAAACTTCAACAATTCGACGAAGACGACCAAACGGTGAAGAAAGTATTTTTGACCTTCTTTATGGACAAGAAGTTGAGTCAACGTTGACGTTTAATCAGCAAAGTTCATCAGTAACATCAGCTTCACCTGCAACTAATGTGGATGAGATGTTAGTTGTTTTTCTTCGAGATGTTTATAGAACAAGCACTGTTGCTTTAATTTCCTTGTTTCCAGAAATACTACTAGGTCTTCTTCTGGAAGTATTCTTGACGAAGTGGAGAGCGATGCAAGTGTAGAACTGTTTGATACAACGACGATACCATCTACTTCTACATCTGATTGTTTTGGAGATGATCGAACGAAGGAAAAAAACGCTTCACTTGCTTCACACTCATCAAACAGCCAAACTTCGACAAGTAGTGCTGATAATAGGAGCACTTTGGGGGATGAATTAAAACTTAAGCAAAGTGCAAATGTTCCGTACCACAGTAAAAGTCTCGCAAACATAACAAGCATTGAGGAACGCAACATTAAAACGCCTTCAGAATGTGATGATGATCTCGTCATGTTGAAAACAGTGCGGGTTACAGCGTCTAAGTAAGTATACGTTGCTATGAATGCGATTAACTATTTTTTATTTGTTTTTTTCTTTTTGCTGTTATTAGTATTTCTGGACTATTTCTTTGTGGTTTGGATCACTTTCACATGACTTTATTGGTATGGGGGAATTCATAAAAAATCATTCTCATTATCCAGCAATTTGTCTTGCAGATGCTTTCACTTGATTGAATAGTTAAGTGCCTAAAATTTTGAGACACTACTCCAAAATAACAGTTGTATTATTTATTAACCTTTGCTACATTAGCATTTTGTTCTTGGTTTGTTTTCAATATTTTTCGAGTAGGGTATTGCGCAGCGCACTGGTAGGTGTGGCTTCAGTGACACATTGGCTTGGTATATTAAACGTACTTTCAAGTCAGGCTCCATTTAACTAACTTTTTCAATCCCTCATGGGTCGATGAATTAATTCCAGAATGATCTGCCACTGTAAGCAGCTCAGACCTGGTAACAGAAAAATCTCTAGTCGTTTTATAGACCACTCTCATTCGAACACATTCAGTAAAGATTAGGATGAATTTGTGGTGCATATTTACAAGTAGGTAGATCACGCCAATGCTTATGTCGAATCATTTTAATTTCCATGTTTCAAATTTGTAGGTTGTGTAGTTTGAGCAGTCTTTATTGTAACGTTAATTCAATCTTTTCTAGATGTTTGTATTCGCACTATTATGGATTTTTCTTTCATTTTTCTCTGTTGTTAAAACTGTATAGGTTATAATTGCAAAAAAATGAGTAAACGCTAAAATTTGACATTTTTCAAGATGCTCTAGTTTTTATATGTGAAGCATGTAGACACGTTGCTGCAAATGGCGTTTTTATATAAAGCGCGAAATAGAAGCATAAAAGCCGCGGATTTTTTGAGATTTTATCTCCATACATGGTCGCCAATTATTTATCGTTCTAATTCAGCGCATTTGATTTAGTCAGAACTAGGAGAGATTTAAAAGAATGACTAGAAAGGACGATAGGTGTATTTGACATATTCTCACTGCGTCAAGGAAGCTTATGGTGGTCTATTCGTAAAATAAAGATTGAATACTATGTTATAGATTAATTGCTCATTGTTTTTGAAGCTATTCTCATGCCGAATGTTCTTTATGGTCTGGTCCATTGCTTTGTTTTGCATTTTATTTTTATTTCGATCACGCTACTATCGGACGTATGACTAGTTTCCAAGTTTTACTCTTATTTAGAAATCATATATCACCTTCTATAATGTAGTTTTTTCCTACATCTTTATTGACGTTGTACGGATTCATCCTTGATTAATTCATATGCTGTTGTCTTGTGTCACTTCATCTTGCAGCCTGCGTCATTGCCTCGTAGCGATATGCGAGTATTCCGCATCTTTCTATTCAGATCAAGGTCTCTTTCGACCTTACTGTATTCGCCTCGGAAAATGGAACTGAATAATTCGCAGCGGCTCAAAGCTATCCTAGCTAAAACCCACAACAGTTTCGGTGCGTTGATATGCGTCTGCTAAGAACGTTATCAATGATTTAAAATATATTCCTTTTCTAAGAACAATTATTGAGTTGTTAATCTGTTAAAATTCAAGAACGTCATCAATTAAGTAGTTATTACGCTACGATTTTGGGTTTGTGGGTTTATAAGTATTAATTATATCTTTTTCTCAGCAATACTAGTCTTTGTGTCCACTGTCATGTGTGAGATTGATTCTTTTCAGAGTTATTTCCTAATCTTGCTGAATTGTCTGATTCAGATTATTGTGCATTTGAAATATCTTCTATTTCAGAAGGTTTGTTGAGCGTTTTGTTCATCAGTTTTCTTACTGCCTTTGTGAATCAGAAATTAGAAATTAAAAATTACGATGGGATAAGATGGTTTAGTTTGTAATTATAAAATCAAATGTAGAAGTCTGTGGTCTGTATGGTCCAGTTCTATGCATTTTGCTTTGGAAAAAAAATTAGTTTTTAACTAAATGTAATATTTTTTGAATATTATTTTCATTGAATGGCTTTGTTGCTTTGCAACGGCATTTGCTGCTGTACTTATAGCTACGAAAAAATGTGGTCCAAGGTGAGATTGTATCTTAGGCAATAAAAACTGGTTATGCTTTTCTGTGGACTATCTGATTTGTTTTTGTGGGCTGCGTACAACATGACCGTGTTTTTAGGCATAATATTAATTAGTAGATTTTTCTAGAAAAGCCTCCACAGTGCACACCTCGATCAAGTGTGGATACTGACTTGAAATTCGAAAGTCCAACAGAATTCGTTCGACTGCCATGGTCTACTGCGAATGTTATTAGTGGTTTCCATCAGTACGTTCTGTTTTCTTGTCCACTGAGATCTTTGTGTCGATAATTGTTGTGTGTTCTGTAAAATGTAGTGCTATGTTTTCAAAGCTTTTTTCTAGTTACATTATCATTGATAGGGCTCTACGTGCCCTTGTTTACGACGGAGCACACTGCGTTGAAGCTGTCATTGTGAGTTTATACGTTTTATACTATATTTTTAGGCCCTGTGCTTACGCTGTATCCAACATCGTATTTCGCTTTATCGTTAATTTTTCTTTTTTGGCAGGAAAGCAGATCTCAGCTTTTTTTCAAATATACATGACATCGATGGGTTATTTACGATTTGCATGCATGTACTCGTAGTTTTAGGTTACCTTACGTGAGTGTGCTCCGTGGTTGAAGACATTTAGTGGTTTACTTGGATTTATGGACAGATTATCGCCTACTGAAGAACGAGAAGCTCTCGATGTCATAGCAGGCATTGCAAAGCTAGCGGTGAACGCGAAATTTATTCTTACATCGGTATGTAGTTTTATCTTGTTCTTTTTCTTTTTTTTTGTTTTATAGGAATTGTTTTGGAGGAAGATTAAGAGTGGTACGATTGATTGTATCAAGCAAAAATGTTTTTTTCTTCGCTTTTGCTAGTGTTCTGGTATTTCATTATCCGAAAAAATAACCAAAGAATTTATGTTAATCAGCCCGTACCGCTTCTTCGTGCAAATCGCTCAGGATCGGTCACTCTTAGTCAAGAGCAGTGTGCGTGTTTGCTTGCACATGCTTTTTTCTGCACTTATCGACGAGAGCGCCGCAGTTTCAACCGTATAAATATGGCAAGGTATGTGCTTAAAAGCGTTGAAAAATGTTACCATTGTCGCGATTTGCTATTCAATGTCTTATTTTTTGATTCTGCTTTCGTGGAAAGTGCATTGTACGTTAGTCCTATTTTCCTTTAAACGTTATTTCAATCAAATAATTCTTTGTGATAATAAATGCTGGTGTTTTCAGGTAACATATTTTGAAGCATTTCTATACATAAAGGTGAAGATTATTTGTGAATTTCACATATTGCAGTATCTTTGATGACCGGAATCCTTTGTGTTATGTAAAATTGCGTTTTATTCTCCACTATTTCTCGAATGTGTTGAAGAAAATGCCGACTGGTTGTGTTTCGTTCCGACGCGAAATGCTCTCACCAAATGATGTCCCAAATTGGGAAGAGGACCAATCTTTGGTTTGATGGCACTTTCTCGTTATTACTTCTGGCTATTATTTTTAATACAACTTTTTAGATGCCTCTAGTGGCAACTGCAAGTGATAGCTCAATTGAAGATTCGAATGGTTGTCTCCAAGTTGATTTTGCCAATGAATACATAGGAGGTGGTGTTTTGAATTGGGGAGCTGTCCAAGTAAGTATTATTCAGATCCTTCTTTAACTCAATCTGCTTTATTGCGATGATTTTTTAAGGAAGAGATCAGGTTCCTTATTTGTCCTGAAATGATAGTTTCATGTTTGTTATGTGAAAAAATGGGTCCGCTTGAAGTGATCCACATTGTTGGTGCCCAACGTCATAGCAGCTATATTGGATACGGTATGTTACTGTCTAAGATTTGGTTGTTCTATTCGTGTTAGTGATTATCGGTTAAATAATCGGTATACTGTCCATATAATTATTTGTATGTATGGCATCTACCATATTCCTAACAATAATTCTTATATGTTACTAGCCGCACATTTAGTATTTCAATCAAGGCCAGTAGTTTTTTTAAAGGTGAAACACTTCAGTGGGCTCCATATGAGGAATATGGTTCGGAGTCGAGAGACAAATTTTGGTAAGATAATACATAAGCTATTACTGTTTTGTTATTATTTCCTCTGACGTACAAATTGTAGTCGAGTCAAATGTGAGGTAGTGGCAATGGATGCAACGCTGTTCAAATCGAGCTCTAAGTGGATCCAGTATGACAAGATGAGTATCGATCGGGAGCTCAATAAGGTAACTCGGCTGTGAGAAGCAGTATAGCGACCTTATTGATTCCGACATGTAACCTTCTTTAGTTGTTTTGATGTTTAAGGGTAGAGTTCTGCTTCTATTTACAATGTCCATTACTCTTATACAAAATTCTAATAATTAAATTCTTACTTTTTCGGTGTTCTTAAGGCATATACCGGATTTATGTCAAGGGGAAAAGAGCCATCTCCGATTGCTACTGGAAATTGGGGTTGCGGTGTTTTTGGAGGCGATAAAGAGTTAAAAAGTACGAAGTTTTTGTCGTGTCTTGAATGCTGTACTTTACTAGACTTTTTTCTGAGGAGATCTTTCTTGAAGTTTCTGTAATATTAGTAAAAATCAATTATTTCAGTTCTCATCCAAATGATGGCAGCTGCACGTGCTTGCCGGGATATGATTTATTATACTTTTGGTAATCCATCGTTCGAGTATTCTGTGATTGAGCAATATGAGAAGTTGATTCACAAAAAGGCAACCGTAGGTAAAGAATCACATCAAATTTATTAAGTATTTTGAAACTTGGTGCAGTACTAACTTACGACTATTCGAAATGCTTTTTAATTGTTATAGGTACGATATATAAAGCATTAACATCTTACCAGAAGGAGCACGAGCGCAATCCTCGCATTTCTTTGTTTGACCACGTCTATGCTGTTCTTAGCGAATTTGCGTGCACTGCTTCTTAAAATGTTTGTCAGTTTAATTGTCACTTTTTGAGACAAGTGTACAGGTTTGATTAGATATTCTTCAATTTCTTTGCTGCCAATCCTGTATTTATATTCACTTTCCTGCAATTTCATTTTTTCCAATTTTTCATCACTTACTATGTAAATACGGGTGAGCTACTGATATTTAAACGAAGACTTTTTTATCCGTAACTGTATTTACTGCACTTTCTCTTGATATGATGTTATAAATTAACTCACAAATCAAAATATCCCATAGGTTTTTATCCGCATTGCTGTATCAAAGCTTCTTTTTTTGCTATAATCGTTTCTAAATGTCGGGTAAGACAGATGTTCCATGTAAATTTCGGTCATTTCTCTGTAATATGCCATTGCACACACTCTTGTCTGTAATAAAAGTTTTTGAAGAAATGTGAAGCAAAGAAGACAGTATTGTAATCCACTATGTTATGGAACACATCCATGTGATTGCTAGAGGCTGCTTGCCGTTTGAAATTCATTGTAAAGTTTTCTAAGTGGCATCAAACGTGTTGTTTCCTCGTAATGTACTCATTTTCACATAAGCATGATAATATCAGCGATTCACAGAATCCTCAAAACTCTTTCACATTATGAAATTTTAAAGATTAATCGATGTTATAGTTAAATTAAGTCGAAAGTATTCATTACAATGAGAATTGCACTTGTTTCTCGTCTTCTGGTAATATTTCCTTATGACCTTACAATATTTTCATTAGACATTAGTCTCACTTTATTCCAATGAATTATTATTATGTATTCTCAATTTAATTATTTATGTCCTCAATTCAGAGAATATGTACATATCAAAGATATTACTTATCGTCATTAGTAAATATTAAGCAATTAGATCAAATTTGATTCAAGTGTGATGATACGGTAGATGTTGGTGCTTGTTATCGGCGAGAACATTTAATGAATATTCGGATGTGGCATGATTTGTTACGATAATTACTTACATTACTTAATATAAACTACTATACTGCAAATAAGATAAGGATAAACTTTGACGTTGACCAATCCCTGTTGAAGTTTACGCCTACGAATTCGTGTTCAAGTGGAAGTGATTGAATGCCAACTTGTTCTATCAATTGAGTTGAGATGACCACCATTTACAAATTCAATAATACGTATTTTATCAGTTTTCTTTGTTACCAGCCTATCGATCGTGGAGTAATCGCCACATTATTTGATGATCTTTGATCAACTATGCAGGAAATTAAAACTAATCAATAGAAAGTCTTGTTAGGAAACAGTCGGTTTAAATGTTCTTAAAGCAGCTTCTTCTCACAAAATCAAATGGTTTTCCATAAAGAGGTTTTACGTTAGTCATTGAAAATGATTCATTATCAGAATTTTCCCAAAACAAATAAAACATGATTTCAATATTTCAATATATCCAATATTTATTTAATGGAATGATAATGAATTTGGTTTGTATATTGTTGGAGGCGAACCAGCATTTACGTAACTCTGCGGCTTCGACTTTTACCGCACCACTATGCGCAACCTGAAGAAAAAACAAACCAAATTTGCATCTTGAATATGATTAGCTTTATAAAATGGTTCTGAATATGAAAAACCTAAGAAATACATGTAACTACTTTCTTTATTTAGAAAAAAAACACTATAGTAAAAATTAGAAAGTTTTTTTTACGGATAGAAGTTAATTTTCCAAGCCATGTAAATGCGACGAACATAAGGTAGCTCTACCACAAGAGGCATCTATAAGGCATCAATCTAGTAGGGCATGCCTCTTCCTATAAGCATAAATTGAATATTATTAAATCAAGGCTAAGACTGACATTTGAACGTATTCGCCTTCGTCGTCAAAGGCCTGTTAATCCAAAACGGGTGCTACTCCTTAATGATAATTGATAGCAACCTTCTCGGTATTTCAGTTTTTCACTATTTTGCAGAACGTTTCTTAAATAATTTGGCTTGCAAAACACTTGGTATGGTGTATACTATGTCAAATACTTGAGAAGAGTTGTCACTCAGAGTAATTGGGATTTCGACACCTCTTGGTATTATTTTCGATATTCAACCTAGGGCATCATTGAGAATAGTGGCTTTCGTGAATTGAGAATGTGTAAAGAATGATTAATCAAGAAGTAGAGGTGATGTGATGATGTTAAGACAACAGTACTTATAAAAATCAATAAACATAAAAGAATGACCTTAAGGAATCAACACAACATTGGAATTGTGTTGATTAACATGCTGGCTACGATTAGTGGCAGTGGTCTTCCCATGCTTGGTTCGTCATTGATCGATCAGCGCTGCGCCTATGAGAGAAGGTCCGACGAAGTCTCTGATCTATCGATCAACAATAAATGTTCAATGGATTGAGAATACAGGAAATCGTCTATATCACATTTGATATTCTTCTATAGCAATGTTGTAGTATCCCGAAAGTTTTTTCTTCCAAAATCCAACATTCTATTTTGCCAGTAGGAAGATATACAGGCTGCTACTGACCAGATAAGGTCAGACTTTAGTATCTGAATAAGCGTTGTCATTCTGCTTGTGGTTTTCCGACTATGAGATTCGGAATAGTTGTGCTAAACTAAAACATTAGGTACAGTAAAGCGAAGCTATTCAGTGTTTAGATTAAGCTTTAGCGCTAACGCTCTGTGAAATGAGCCGAAGCATTCCTGTTCAACGCAGTATCGTAAAAATGACTACAAGCCTGTTATATACATTGACTTGAGTTGACCATTTATTGCCAAATCAATATCATCTTTACCACTACCAATTTATTAACCTCGGAAGAATGGTGGTTTTGTATTCTTGGTAACGGCTGCCAACCTATCTGCACTGATTCGGGTCTCCGTGTCACACTTTCACCGTCATCGCGCGCTAGCCAGTACTGTTCCCAAGAATGTTTCAGTTGCGAAAGTACAAAAACCAGTTTGTCTCACCTCTATTCATAAAATTCATAGAAATTCACTAAGCGATTCATAGAAATATTCAGAGGTTGGAGAGGAAGTGGTGATGAGGACATGTTCTATCCTATTATGAACACTTTAAAATCTTCGTGAACTCTAGAAAATCTCAGCTAGTTTAATTTCTTCGTTTTATAACAACATAAAAATATCGAGGTCAAAAGAGTGATTCCACGAAATCTAAGCATTTCATCTAAACCATTCACAGCCGATCTCAATAAAGTTATGTATTGTATAAGAAGAATAAGATCAAAGTGAAAAGCGTTGTTGTTCGACAATTTTATTGTTATTTTTGCTTCGTTGATGAAATTTTATTAATTACACCAAACGTTAGCCATGCGAAACTAATGTTGGCCAATTTTGACCAATGTTTGTGAATGAATTAGTTTTTAGTTAAGCCTTAAGAAAGCGATGCACTTAGAAAAAAAACGAAGTTCAATGCTTCATTTACGGCTCAATGGAAGGAGTACCAAGGAATGGATGAGTTAAAAAAGTTGAATTCTAGATAACCAAGATGATAATTAATAAGTACTAAGTAAATGTTGATTACCAGACTACTTGACCACTGAAGAAGCTTTAAAGCTAGATAATTTCAGCGCAATGTGAGCAAGATAAATAATGAGGACTTTAATATTGATGTGAAAAAAAAAGATCAAAGATCAGAAATGAAGCCGTACACATCAAAGTATTGACGATTAGGCGGGCTAGACACGTAATGCTCATGAATGATGACTGTTGAATAACAGCGACGAATACGATTGAATTACTCTAGAGATTGAATATAATATAGAAAAATCACCACTTGAATAGTCAAACAAAAGTCTACAAAAAAAGATCTCTAGAAGAAGAAAGAGATTACAATGCTCGGTGATTCTTTTACGTCGACGAGTTACATTTTGTTTCCCTCACAAGCTTGAAAAGTGTACAAGGAAAGCTCTTATATTAAATCATTGTAGAATGGTAGTGCGGGAAGCAATGGTGGCGGTATCACAGTGATACGTAAGTCATAATAAAGTTCGCGACTGCAGGCATACCAGACTCACCATCCTCGCCATACCTTACGCATCGGTAAATAGGTACCAGGGTAATTTGAGAAAGATGAAAAGCAATGACTTGGTGAAAATTGGTCTTTTCAAGGGTTGCCAGTTGCATATTTCATTCAGTTATGAGTCAATGCCTTTTTGAATGTTTTCAGCTTGATGTTGTGTTCTAGTCAATTGCAAAAATAAGCCTACTTATTCGAAAATATACTAATTCCATGAAATCGTCGCCATTGAAAATGTTAGTTCAAAAGAATATTTGAATTGAAATCTCTTAAAAAGATTACTCGCTTGTCATTCTAAGCTTCCTAATAAAATCTTATTGATCGATTTTTGAAACATCACCTTGCCAACTTTTACTTAAACTATTTTAATTTCAAATAATATTGCTTTCTATTAAGTTGACTTGTAATCATCAAGATATCTACTCATTTTGCTGACTTTTAGTAATGTCGCTTCAAAGGCGGCTTGAATGACTGAGGATGAGGAGGAGTATCGTTGCAAATCAACATGACTCCCATGAAGGCGTTATTGCCGAAATGTCAGCCAAAATGAATAAATATTTCAACAACCTCATGTTATCCCATGTAGCTGAGTTAATCACAAAACTATGAAACTCATGCGTAACTCAAATTCGTACCTTACAAAAAACCTCATGTTAGCTCAATGGAACAGCTTTTTTTTTAAAAGTCATGCAAAATGAGGCATTGATTATCTTTGTGATCTTTCTATTTACCCAAAAAATAGATCATGTTAAAATCTAGTTGTTATAGCTAATCAATATTTCGGTTATTGATTATCAATAGGACAGTGGTTATTACACTTAGCGAATAATTTTTTTAATTAGTAACAGATCTCAACGTTATGAAAAGAATCTGACGAAAGTTCTTGATTGTGGTTTAAACTTCAGCGCAGTTGTGAGGTAAAACCTCCTGATTACGTCACCGCCGAATAACTTTATTATTTTCATATATTCAGAAACTACAATAATCCTTTGTTTTTTCTATTCTTTTCATTACGCAATTTTACACATATTTCTTTTTACGATCAACTAATCCAAATCATAATTGTAACCATTTCGCTAGCAATTTTTATAAGTCTATAGTTTTTTTCTATATGTAAAATTGCCAGTATTTCAAAATCAAATAAATGTTTCAAGCAAATAAAAATAATTACATGCATTAATTCGGCTTTCCATTAATTCAGAACGACCTCAGAGGCACTATTTTTGCCAGGAGGAAATTTCTCTCTCATTATATTGATTGTTAAGTTTTATATTGCTAGGTCATACTTTTTAGAAGAAAAAAAAATCATATAACATAAGCAATCGAAAAAATTAGGAAGCTTGAAGCTTAACCAAATTAGGTTTTCTGTTTACCTCCTGAGTCATGCAATGTTCTCTTATAATGTTGACATTAAAAATTAAAAAATCCTCAAAAAAAATTAGTTGATTATTGTGAAATTTCAGAAGAAACATTTTTGAACCGATCATTTCAGTTACTGGAGAGAAAAATTCATTAACGGAACAAAATTTCTTCAGGTTATCTTTTTTTTTCTGTGGTTTCTTATTTGAATAACCTCATTAATGACGTAGTCATTTTCTTCGATCGATTTTCTATGAATGCGCCACCACCTATAGCATTTCAGTCTCTAATCATTTAAACACGTAGTCAAAGTGTTGAAGTGATTGTGATTGAGTTATATAATACCTCTTGATGCTCATTTGATCCTCAATTAGACTAGAGCAATGTTTGTACGTCAATGCAAAGCAAACAGAATATCATTCACATACTATCAAATTCTGTTTAAAAATGCTGATAAAGCTGTACTTCTGTAGAATACGAAAGCGTTTTTGAATTGAGGAGGTTTAATAACTGAAAGCTTTGCTATGAAACATTCAAAGTACGAGTCAATTGCTCTCATCTCTTCCTTCCTCGACAACCAGTTCCAACTGAAAAATGATCGTCTGCGATAATTCGACAATGTTCTACTTCAGTTCTCATTAGTACTCACAGTAATGCTAGTCACATTACACGTTGTTCATAACGGAATGAAATCTTCACGGCGTCCTAATTGGAAGGTGCTTAATAGAGTTTTAATGTGGCAATAAAGAATGACGCATGTGTAAAAATAATGAAGTATAGAGTCGGTGTATATTGAGCTTTTTAATGAATCCAGAGCTTGATACTTTATGAATATTCAATGCGGAGCTAGCTGAACATTTTCATATATCACTGAAATTGAGGAGTTGAGTATATCAGTCTCCTTGATCGTTGCCTGAAGAAGCATCGTAACGTCGTTTATGATGATGTTTTGCATTAGTCGTCTTTCTGTCTTCGTGATCTACACCAACTATACGCGTAGGACATCTACGTGGATTTTACTTCAAACTGTACAATCGTTTATAGTTATTTACATATTCAATACCTCATCTATGCTTAACTATAGTAGTATGACATTTTTTTGAGAATTGTATCCTCATGTTGATCACAGATCACAGATTACATCACGAATATTGTCGCACCTCACTTATTTATACCTATTGAATAACAAATAATCACAAAGTTTGTAGCCTCAAGCGTATTATGTAGCTGTCCATTTTTAACTCTAACACTACTCTTGACTATTTTACATGTTTCATTCGACTTTATACAAAACATTAAAGAGAATATTCTGAAGTTTTTCGTAGATTTTTTCTTTCGTGAAAGCTATTAGGTTACGTAGTTACAACTGGCTTGGATTTCAATTTTTCTATGACGACCTATGCAGCTGTGGCAGCACATGGATTGACGTCATGTGTCTCATACGATCGGCATTGATTTCAGCAGTTGGTTATCCAAAGTGTATATATATACAATATCGATTGATTTGCTTTTTAATTGTTATTGATAAGCTCTATTCCTACATGGTACTCATACCAATTGTTTTCTACAAAGTACTGCAAAGCTTAAGGACCATCAGAAACGTGTTAGCTGACAGCCCACTTGAAAAGGGTAGCATAGCATAGCTGATACTGGTAGCATATTATAAATAAGTCTTTTATTGGAAAAAAAAAAACTAGTGTAACCAGTCAGTTGACTGAACAACAACAAACACAACAACACAACAAGAATGATAAAGTTACAGTAATATAATAAATTACATTAATTATTATCGTATCATTAACAACGATAGACATCGCATTTAGCAATCGGATAGAGAAGGCGGTCGGCAGTAGTTGATTATTGAGTGAAGACAGGAAGCGAAATGGAGTGTGGAGGCTTATTATCCTCACTATGTGTCCGTATTATATCACACAACAACATTTAATCCTCACAGTATTACCTGTATGTCTTCAATATAAAGTAATTCTATTAGAAATTTCATGACACTTAAGATTTGAATTGGTATTACAAATGCGATTGCATTCTACGTTACATCTACAACTGTTCGTTTTCGAAATATTTTCAAATCAATCGATAATGAGTTTCAATCCGCATTGAAAGCCGATCAGTTCGTTAGGGCTTATAGCGATATTTCTCTCTTATATTAGATCATATCTCGTTTGTTGATTATTGTATCGTTTTCTGATCTACTCACCGCCACAATGAAACCCATATGATCAGCGTAATCGATTTTTTTGTTTATGAATGTATGTGTGTTTATTTTTATCGAGAATATTTATTATTGGTAGTTTGTTTATTGCAATGTCGTTGTGACTATCGTAATGTCGTTGTGCTGAATTATATCGAAGCTTAGCGTCGTTTTCTTGAATAACTAAACGACGTCTATTATGGCATTCAAACAGAGTGTTTTATTCATAATTTATCTTTCAATAGGTTTTATTCAATGAAAATCTCTTTCATTATCTATCGCCTATGGGTAAATTACTGTTATTAGTTTATTAAGTTGTTTATTTGCTTACTTGTTTACTTGTTTATTTATCAACATACATCGAAAATCATTTATCACATTATCTAATCATTGAACGAGCATTCTCTTGTCATTTGAATTCGTTTAGTTGATGATGATGATGATGATGATGACCGGCTTCAACTCTATATGGTCATCATCAGCTGTGCCAAAATTAGACGCACTTGTCGAAATCTGTTGATTCGGAACGAGATTAGCGAGGTCCTTGATCACTCTGACGAAATGATATCCGCCATCTTCTTTTTTTTTCTCTCTCCTCTTCTGCTCTTCATAAAATCTACAAAAGTCGTTAAACAACAAAAATCTTCGTTGAAGATATTTGCATTTTCATAGTACATAAACAATATATGTATTGATTGTATTGATCATTCCCATTTCTGACATCACGTTTTAGGAATGTACTTTTTTTTGATCTACGATTTCTTATGCGGCTTAATATCCAATATAACGGATTTATTTGAATGCAGATATTTTATAAAGCACTTTATTTTGTTAATATTCTTGTCTTCATCAATAATAAAAAATTGCCATAATTTGAATAGAAGCAGAGCAGAGAAGAAAAAACCATGCGTAGAGTGAAAAATGAGTTTTCGTTTTTTTTTTCTTACAAAAAGAAATGAGCTCTTTAATTAAATAATGGTTATGAAGTAAAATGTATAATATACTTTGTCTGATGTAATCTATAATGTAATAAATCTGTAGTAGCGAATTTTGAGGACCGAGTGATGAGTGATAAATTCCCTCATCTACTACAATGTAATTTTAACTAATTATTAAAAAAGAAATTTAAATTTGAGGTTAAAATTAAATTCGTTTCAACATGAAGAATTTTACTTTAACTAAACAAGAAGCTTGGAATCAATTTAGTTAAGCTACTTTAAATAAAAATTTTATTAAAGTAAATAATAAAAATAGATATTTTTCAAAATTAATATACATGTATGTGTATGTGTATATATGTGTACATATATATGTACATATGTTTACATATACATACATGCATATACACATACATATTTAGAATGAATTTAAGGTGACGTCATGATTTGTAATTTTTATGGCCTCGTTAATAACTCAATTGAATAATTATGAAATGCCCTAATTAAGAATCTAGTTCTATTTACAATAAATTTCTTTCGCATAGAACCATTTGTTAATTTAGCTTTTTTTCTATTTATGTAAATTTTCTTTGCCGATTAATGTGTTTTATTCATTTAGCATTTGTTGATTTTTGATCGTTTGTGACGTCACGTTTATTTCACACCTAACAATAATAAAAATCGATTATAAACGATTAATAATATAGTTATTATTATTACCTAATGCGTACAATATATTACTTTAAAAGATAGGAAAAAGAAGAGGAATTCAATTTTACATCGTATGAGGGATGTTTTAGTTTACAGCGATACTTTTGGTGGACCAGTGGTGGTGCCACGGTAACTCGAAGGCCCGAACACATTCGCAACCAGCAGCCAACCCTATCGGGCTCTCCATCCACCTGGGTTAGATCAATTCGTATTCGGGAAGATGAACAGCACTGACTTAGTGATGAGTGGTCAACTTAAGTCACACTGCATTGACGAGGCTCAACCACCTCCATAATATGACAACCAGTACGTAAACGCCACTGAGGATTGACTAACGCCAAAGCTTATCTTATCTTATGATACTTCTAAGCTTTACCGTATTTATTTTCTGCGACAAAAAAATCACAAAATCTATCATAAGAATTGCATGTGACACTTTAAATAATTTTCTGCTTCATTATAAAATTACAACAATTAAATCGATGAAAATACTTTAATGACTCAAAAATCATCGATTCCGAAGAGCATTACTGAGACTCGTCATCAGATGGCAAGCGCAATGGCATCGATGACATCTCGCCCGAGGCATTTCCTCTACTTGTTCGTCTTCTTCTTCTTCTCCTTCTTCTTCTTCTCTCTCGCTCCTTCTCTCTCTACATCACTATGCTTCTCTATCTCTCTTTTTCTATCTGTTTCTTTCTGTCACTCTCTTTCTTACCGACTTTTTCCCCTAATTATTATTCAAAATTATGTCTATTATTTCGTATTCAGC
Source organism: Dictyocaulus viviparus (assembly GCA_000816705.1). Classification (NCBI taxonomy): domain Eukaryota; kingdom Metazoa; phylum Nematoda; class Chromadorea; order Rhabditida; family Metastrongylidae; genus Dictyocaulus; species Dictyocaulus viviparus. The sequence goes on along the minus strand of KN716241.1, from coordinate 153,189 downwards.
AAAGAATAGATAATTAAGAAATATTGGCGAAGTATTTCGTTCTGTAAATTCATGCTTTTTTGTTTTATCGTATTCAAATTCTGGTTTCTATTAATATTGCATAATTTTACATAATAAATACGTTTTTATTTTTCAATATTGCA
>KN716241.1:131838-143231 GCA_000816705.1 Dictyocaulus viviparus | reverse complement strand
TATATATATATATATATATATATATATATAATATACCTCTTTTAGCGACCTCTTCTACCTCTTCATATTTCTAATGAAAATAGGAGATATGATATGATGTAGAGAAAAAAAACGAAGAGAAGCTAAGATGTTAAACCTTAAAGGCGTCGGTATAATCAACTTGATTGTACCGTAACCCTACATGATCTGATAAAACAAAATTGTATTAGAGCGCGTAATCGTCTAAGTGTATTTAAAATCGAATAATTATAACTATATGGTAATGTGGTAGGCGTTTTTTCTTTTGTCGTTTTATTATTGATATTTTGTTTTCGTGTTTTGAAGTACTCATATTTCTTTCGCTATGTGATTATTTTTATAGCAAAGTTTGAGGGATAAATCAGTGCTAGCGATTAACTGATCTCTGTTAATATTCGTTTTCACGACTAGAACTAAAACGCCACTATAAAAGCATGAAGCTTTTTTCTTCTATAAAAAAAAGTAAAAGCGATTATTTAAACCTTCATTAGCATCACAACGTAATTTTCCTATTAGCACTACTCAATTTTACTCAAGAGAATCGTTTTTGTCTTAGCTGATAGAGCACTGATAATTGATCTCGTTACCACAATGTAATCATTAGTATTAATTTTTCTATTAGAGCTTTTTTTCTGACAACATTACTAATTACAAATTGAAAAATTACCTCCAATTGTTAACGATCGATGTTTCGTTTGGAGTCGTAGAGCTTTTCATTTAAGTAAAGTGCCTTTAGTGGTAGATGAAGGCATACTGTAGGAGTTCACTACTAGGTGAAAGCTAACGGGATGTGGGTAGAATTCTGTATTATGGAAATCATACGAAACACCCTAAATGCATCTCGCTTATGGTATAGATTTTCCCTTAAATCCTTGAGTTCACCTGATTTATTCAAAATCATCTTTCAAAATAAACAATACTTTCTGAGTGTCAAATTCAAACAATTAGTGAACTCATGAACCACTTCAGTCGTGTTAGTTAAAGCATTTCGCTTTAGAAAAGAGAATTCTGGTAACTCTGAGAAAATGGATTGCCTCATAAGGCTAGTAATTAGAATTTTGAGTCACTGTGTAATTTTTTTCTTAGACTCGCGTGTTCGAGTGACTGACAGCAGCATGAGAGAATTGTCGTCTGTATGTCACATCATGGATGAATCTTTCATAAAAAATGATCAAGTAGATGTTGAGAATTGTCGTGACTTCAACAATTTTGAGTCACATTGGGAATTTTTTTCTTTAGACTCCCATGTTTAACTCAATGGCAGCACCATGAAAACTTTCGCAAAAAAAATGTCATTGATAGAATCGTTGTAAAATGTATTAGTATGATGGGTACGAAGTTTTTAATTTCACTTATTAAGCTTGTAAAAGCAGCATTTAAAAAAAAACCCGACGGTCAGCATGGTGTAATATTAGCATAGCATAATTTTTTAACTAGCTAAAATTAACATAAAAAAGTATTACAGTAGTAGAAGATGCCGTAATGTTACGCAGATGGTTTGAGTTCATCTCCGGGCAAAAACTTTGAAGCAAATGAGTGTATGCTATTTTACTGTGGAAAGATAAGTTGCGCTTTAACTCAACCGAGTGATCAGTTTATACCATTCATCCTCTTATAAAACTGAATAGCTTCTTCATTACCTCCACAAAATTACGATGATGTTGAAGGAGTGGTGCATCCTGTACTGATTGTTCAATCCAACATTAAAGAATCTTCTACATATTCTTGAAGTTATTACGCATTTGTCACATTGATAATTGTACTGATCGCAGTACTATTTGAATACGCGTTTTCTATCTGATCGCTCCACGCTACATTCTATTAGCGTAACTGCACAGAAGATTTTCTTCTTGACAGACAACAGACGCTTTCTTTCGAGACAATGAGAAGTAGTTAATCAGGAGTCAAAATAGCCTGTCAAGATAACGAATAACGAAAAAATTTTCACACCTAAATTCATAGAGCACAATCGATTGCGGACGTGCTCCAAATTACGTCTATCCGGAAATTTGATCCGAGCACACCTGTAAGATCTGCTGAAAGTGAATATGTTCACATTAGAATTCACACTATTATTACGACTACAACCGTTAATGAAAAGAACACAAAGATAAACCTGCGGAGCTGTTTGTTGATCTAGAAGTAAACGGAACGATAAGACGATGTTTGTGTAGAACATCATCATCCTTTTTTAGACTGAAATTCGATCATGATGTTATGACGACGACATTTGTCTCATGGTAGGATTGGCTCACTCCCGAGATAAAAAATTAGGCATCCGATTTATTTGAGTCATTTTTCACTAGGCTTACAAAGTAATTAGTCATGAAATTACTAATCAATTCTTCTTTGAATGCTGATTTGTTTGTAACTCAATGTGTTTCCCTGATCTGACGCTCAAAATATGAAGAAAATGCTATTTGACCTACATTTTTATTCTACTGTAATAATTAGATGAGAATCAAAAAACTTTTCTTCTCATCTATTTTGACAAGTTTTCTGTTTTTTTCTTCAAATTTTGATATTATTTAATCGATTAAGATTTGTTTACTATTGATGAGAAGCTGTAAATAAAATGAATCGCAACATTGTTTTTTGTAAACAATTGATGTTCAACTTAAGAGGTACTGTACAGTATATGAAGTGTTCTGTATGTTTATGTTTACAAAATGAAAAATTTGTTAGTGATAGTTGATTGATTAGAGGAAAACAGGTGTCTGGCTAACATGAGGTAAAAAATAACAAATGTTCAGCGTTACACTATAAAATATATTCAGCTTCTTTAACTAAACAAACAAACAATTCAAATTCCAAAGAAGCTTGAAAATTTGAATATAAAAGAAGAGGTCATCTATTAGCAATGCAATATAGAAGCTAAAGAAGCGAATAGATTATAAAATAGTATAAGCTTAATAGTCGATGAGTTTTCTTCATTATCATAGTAATGCGATTAGATGAGAAGCTAAAGGTTGTTTGCAATTGATGAGGTACAAAAAAAACTCCTCAGACTCTGAGTTTACCATCGAATGAATATTATAGTATTGTCAATTAGTGACATAAGTTTATCATACTGTAGCTTTGAAAGAATTTTTTCTTCTGACCCTCGTGATGCTGAGTTAATCGCAGATTCCGGGCGTTAGAACTCCAAGCGAATCTCAATCATGCATTTACAGATGTCTGATGTTGCACTACTGAGGTCGTCGATCCGCCATAACTCAACTCTTCACATTACATCTTTTTTAAAATTATATCTTAAGCTATTTTTCATTCGAAAAAAAAGACGATAGTGAAAATAGTTTTCTATATGAAATAGACGATTGTAAAGTTGTATTTCGTTTGTAAATAATGAGCTTCTTCTGTATAAATAGGTGACGTCATATCAATATTTCAATCAGTTGGTGGTAATTTTATTCTATTTCTACCGTTTCTTCGTTTTTTCACTCTAAATTATTATATTTTTTGTAACGCAAATGGTTTTTATGGTTATCAGCTGTTATATATCATATCATATATAATACAACATTGTTATTATTTCATTTAAACACACAACTGATGACGTCATCCATTATCGATCGTTCTATATTTATCGAAACAACACTATATGTATGTAAAAATAATCACTCATATTTCCTTATTGATTATTCTAATAATATTGATATAGGATTGATTTTTTTAAAATTTTTTATTGTGCATCAAAAAATTGTTGAATTCATGACTTGAATTCAAAAATTCCAGAGAACCCAGTGGTTAAAGTACTGCTGAATACTTTTGTAGAACAAAAATTCATTAGAAACTACATTTGTATTGTTATTTGAGTACTGTCGAGCGATCAGTACTGTATTGGTTTGTGATTGAACTTGCAGACGTAAATATACCATTTAACTGGTTATTGTTGTCAATTTATAGTAAATATTTTAATAGAAAAAGTACTTGACGATAATAACCTGTGTGATAATTGACAAAGTCGACAAACTGTTTGATGATAAGGATAAGCACTGACGTCATTTCATCCCTATGGGATGCGTCACTCATTCGTTTTGTTCGTGATGTCGTGGAAGAGATTGACTGCCAGTGCTATATACATTAAGATGATCGGTATTTATCGACTCGCTGCTACTGACCCTCCCAGATTGTTCTGGTGTCAATTCATCGACATTCAATAAATTCTGGACATGGTTTGCCTGGAAGGGATTTGAGTCTGTGCATCACTTCGGCACCTCATATCAGTTTCTCAGCTACACGCCCTTATAAGATGATAACAAAGTCGAAAATCGTGAGCTTGAAGAGTTTTGACTCATTTTAAACTCATTCTTCCTGTAACCTCGGACAAACATAATTTTTGTTAAGCTTTTATACTTTAGTAATTCATCTGGAATAATCTTTATATAGTCAATATTTTCTAGCTGACGAGGAATAACCTCTACCTGTTTATCTGTGAGTATTCTTTCGTCCTCATCCTTATGTTTTTATATTACAAACCTAACTCTCGCCTCCAATATTTCGGAGGTAAAGAGTATTGACTCATCAATTATCGTTAAAATTGGATTCAGAAGAAAAATTTATAAACAATACAAACTTCTAACGTCAGAACAGGTAGAAAAATCATCTGATGATTTCTTCAAAATTATTTACAATTTATTTTTATTTGTATTCTGGTGGTTTTTTAGGCAAAAGATCTAGCCGTTGATCACGTGTCTGATGAAAAGCTAGCGATCAATATTTCTGGACGAAAATTTGAAACATGGAAAAATACACTTGAAAAATTTCCCGAAACACTACTAGGATCCAGCGAGAAAGTAATAATTCCCTCCTTTATAGTTTCACTACTTCTACATTAATTGAGTGACGATATGAGTTCGTAGATGGACGAGCTTATGCATGAATGCTTAATGGAACAAGAAATATTTTATTCTAATGACAAAACAGGCTCTGTAGCAATAAATGTTACAAAATTGTTCGTCTATACTGTTAATAACTCATTTAATCCTCAAACTGCTTTGGCTTTATATTCTTTTCTAATTAGTTTTCTAAAATATTTCCAATTTTTTTTCTCTCAAGGAATTCTTCTATGATGAGGAAGCTGGAGAGTATTTTTTCGATCGCGATCCAGATATTTTTCGACATATTCTCACATTTTATCGTACTGGAAAATTACACGTACGTAAATAAACTATTTTTATAATTAATACTAAATGTTTGGCGAGAAAAATAAATCAATTACCGTTACAGTATCCTCGACACGAATGTCTGGTGGCTTACGATGAAGAGCTGTCGTTTTTTGGCATCATGCCAGATTTGATAAGTGATTGCTGTTATGAAGACTATAAAGACAAAAAACGAGAAAATCAAGAACGACTTCTTGAGGAAAGAATTGAGAGCAATGACATCACTAAGTTGAGACAAAGTGTTCAGGTAAATAAGTTCAATAATAAGGTAGAACAAGCTCAAGCGTTGATTAGTTCCTTATGGCTGAATGTGCCCACGCATTCGAGTTCAGCGTGATATCGTGGAGGTGGTTGAACATGAGCACAGTAACTTGAGTTAACCACTCTTCACCAAGTCTGTGCTAGTTATCTTACTGAGATCTCTCTGGTACCATTTTACCGACCTTGGAGGGATGATTGGATTGGTAGGTCAGGTGCGGCCGCAAACCACTGCGGCTGCGTGTCACTGCGCCACTGCGCTACCGAGTCTAACAATGGAAAAAGAAAACTCAATAATGCTTTTATTGCTTGTTAGTTTGATAAAAGATTTTTTTAATGTTATTAATATCATAATTTAGAGTAAATGCGATATAAGATATGTTATCGATGAGAAATCAATAATTACCGTATTTTAGCAAAAAATGTGGGCGGCGTTCGAAAATCCGCACACGTCATCGGTGGCGCTGGTATTTTATTACGTCACGGGTTTTTTTATTGCCGTATCCGTATTGTGTAATATAATAGAGACCATTCCATGCCGGTAAGCGCTATTTATGATGTCGTTGTTTTTTTTTTCAGCCGAGTTACAGTATCTCTAAAGATGAAGTGAACTAAAGGAAATGTTGCTTTGTTGTCACGGAAATACACAAATAGAATTCGATCAGCTTTGGTGTTGAACAATCACAATCACTGTGACACATGTCACTCCTTCGTCTTAATGAGTTATCATGGAGATGAGTGAATTCGATTCTGATCTATATAATGACTTGAGGTGGCCGATCTCTATCATATCAAGATGCTTATGAAATCATTTCAGTCTATAACTCATTCACCTACCTTCGATTGATGGTAGTCTTTTGTTGCTGTAGATAACTCAATACAGATCCTCTTAACACTCTAACACCTCCCACTAGACTACGTAACATCGATGAGACTATCGATTTATTACTAGAGGGAAACTTTAATAAAGCTGCGTAAAAGAGTATAATTCTTCGTAGTTATTTTTTTCTATCAACTATAATTGGTTGAAATAGTTTTATATTCTTTATGAGCTTAATATGAATATTGTGGAGTTAATAGAACATGTAAGGCATTAGATTGGAGTCAAACTCGCATACCGTATAATACCAGTTTATTGGGCTACCAATTGTTCTACCCTGAGTCAACCGATATCGTTAGGTATACTGTAGATTTTTGATTTACTACTAAAATTTAGTTTTCATTCAATAATATGTGTACATAGTGTATTGAATTGAATGCCGCTAGAGCTGAGATATTTGTGAGGTCAAAAGGAGGTAACGAAATTGTTGAGGTTTCTAGTCTAATTAGGTTTTTTTTCTTCTTGACAAATTTTTCTTATATTTTACTTATTGCTATAATCCGTAGCACTTTTTTGTAGGCGTTAAGCATATGACCTTTGAAATCATTTCTACTTCTGATCAAATCAATTTATCGATTTATCGATTTTTCAGGTATATTAATGATGTCCCCGTGTCATGTGGTGATGTATATGAAAATCAAGTCAGTTACCGTAACTCATTTTTTTATAATGGTTTTTTTTAGATTATTAAAATTATGTATCGATTTTTCGTTGAAAAATTCTATTTCAGTTTTTCGTATTAGATACAGCTTGTGTTATAATATTTACAATTGAATATTTGTTACGACTTTATGCTGCACCGGATCGATTTCGATTTTTAAGGTGATTTCTGTCTTGCTTGTTTATTAATATGGCCATGCGTTATTTTTGAGACAACTTGAATGTTTTGATCTACAAGCACCTTATCACTTAAAACGAACACTCACGTGACAACCGTTTCGTTTTCTCCGAACTAAAAGAATTTTTGCTGTAGATTTTTCGATTGATAATTGAAAGGTTATTTCAAATAATGAGGATCAATTTTGTTTTTTTCTCAACATTCTACCATGTATTGAGCTCAATGAGCTTTTAGCACAAAAATCTATTAGAAAATCGATTCCAGATCAATAATGAGCGTAATTGACGTGGTAGCAATTCTACCGTACTATATCGGTCTTGGTTTGCAGAACAAGAAAGACGTTTCAGGAGCGTTTGTGACGTTACGAGTGTTTGTGAGTTTATCTAATCTTTAACACTGAAGTTTCATGATGTTAATCTATAAAATTTATACAGTAAATCAAACGCCAATAGATTTACTGTATTTTTGTTTATGTAAACAAAGTGTTTACGTTTTATGTTGTTTTCCTCAAGAGGAGATTTGTTAAAGCATTTCCAATATGCTATAAATCAAGCTGTCTTCCGAGAAGACGTTGTCAATAGATTATGATGGTATACTGTAGCGTTATTGATTACTATTAGAATGATTCATCGGATCGTTCTGTTGATGAACTGAATCCGTTCTTGTACTTAAACAAGTGATTTGCAATCGATAACTATTTGAAAACAATGCTACTCGAGCATGTTAAAGCTCATCCAAACCTTTTATGAAGAGCATAAGGAAAAGCTAGCTTTATGAAAAAGAAAAACTCTACCACAAACGAAATCGTAAATAGACATTAATTTTGATTTCAGCGAGTGTTTCGTATATTCAAATTTTCACGACACTCACAAGGTCTTCGAATACTCGGCTACACCCTCAAGTCATGCGCATCTGAACTCGGATTTTTGGTATTTTCACTCGCTATGGCGATAATCATATTTGCTACCATCATGTATTATACCGAGAAAAAAGTCACTAATACGAGGTACTGTAAATAATTATTACATTTCAGTTCTGACTAGCAATAATGGTTACTGTAAAAGTTACTGTAAAATTGTCGCTGTCAATTGAATTCTATACGGAGCCGATAAAATTTGGACTGAATTCTTTAGCTTTCTTTTTGAGATATTTTCACATATTGTGAAAAATATAAATAAATAAGTAAATAAATTAATAAATAAGTAATTGGATAAATGAGGATAAAGCATTGGCGTAACCTATCTCGTGGTCAAAATAGGTTACCTGATGTATAGATGGAGATGTATAAACGGTCTCAAGAGGACCATTCTAATGCCAAGTTAGTGCTGCTTACCCTCCTAACCAATCCACTTACGCCTAAGGGATGGAAGGCTTTGTTAGCCTAGAGCCTGACTTGAAAGAGAAAATACGGTGTCAAACCATACGGTATTGCTCCACCGTGCACCTTCGTACGATCCAGAACGTTCCTTCCTAGGCTACGCGACCACAGGAATTTGAAAATAATTATAAAGAAAACCTATAAACAATCAATAAATGCTTATAAGATATTCATGAGACTTTTGTTAAAGCAGTACGTGAGATTATTGATCAGAAAATTTCACATTTGAGGTTCACTTCAATTCCGGCGGCTTTCTGGTATACGATAGTTACGGTGGGTGTGCATATTAGATTTTTGCTCTTGAAGAATTGTAAAATTTTTCAATGTATGGACGAAAAAAAAAACAATTGAATCGATTAACAGCTGACCACACTTGGCTATGGTGATATGGTCCCGTCAACGATTATGGGTAAAATCGTCGGTGGAATATGTTCACTATCTGGTGTACTAGTTATCGCATTACCAGTACCGGTCAGTACCGTAATCATATTTATCGTGTACAGTTTATATAATTGATTAATTCTATCATGATCTATTCTAGCGGTAATTTCAGGTTATCGTCAGTAATTTTTCGCGAATCTATCATCAAAATCAGCGTGCTGACAAGAGACGTGCACAAAAGGTTTCTAACGTTACGACAGCGTAAAATAGTATTGATTGAACTGTTATGTATTGATCGCTATTGATTTTAGAAAGCAAGGCTTGCTCGTATTCGTATAGTTAAAAATGCCTCACGTCAAGCCTTATTCAATAAGAAAAAAGCACATGAAGAACGAATGAAAGCATTTGAACAAGGTACGCAATGACCTTAATGAGTGAAAATGATTTTATTATTGCATAAAAAGAACGCATTGAATCTCTATCGTTTTTGCGTTATCGATTGATATTTGTTCTCACGCTTATACCGTATACCAATAATTTGACAGCTAGATCTACATTGAATTCTATGAAGCGAAATTTCGTATATTGTAGGTCTTCTATCACTAGACGCTTTACGGAATGAGGACATATTCGAAATACAACATCATCATTTACTTCAGTGCTTAGAAAAAGCTACAGTAATCTTTTGCTTATTTGTTTATTTTTCTGGCTCGAATGAAATCCTATAAATCAAAGTCAAGCGCCATTTGAATGAGTAGTGTAGCAACCGAAATGAAAAGTTTGAATGGGAAAAAACTCTTCGGAAACATCAGACAAAGCCGAGTAGATCAAAAAATGACTTAAGCAAAACGGCCGCTACATCCTAACTAGAATAATCGATTCATTTTTTCTTAAAGAGGGAAGCATTGAGGAAAAAAAAGCATTTTGGGAAGTTTTGAGTTTTAGAAAATGCCATTTTCACAACTGGATGAGTGATTTAGTGATGCAAAAAATTTTTTCCTAATTTAATACTGTACAAGTAACTACCAAGTGCAATATTTTCAATCGAAACAATGAGGTTTTTTGAGGAGCGAGAATTTGTTGAAAGTGATGCAGCACTTGATTGTGGACATTCTACACCTCCTATTTCGGAATCCTCATCGTTGAGTACGATTAAGCCACCAAAACGTCGACGTAGATGGTAAACTTGTATCATTCCTGATGACATTCTTATTGTCGTGTTGTCACGACGTCAACATCATCTAGTTAGTTGTGTTACAGGTGCTGTAGGCAATGTCATGACGATCACGATGATGAGTTACCACAACAACGACACTCAAGAGTGACTTTCACTCAGAGCATAAATCAAGTACGTTTTCTACTTTATTTTTTGTTCTTTAAGAAATACATTCAGAATGAATTGAAGCTTTTGAAAAAAAATTAGCGTCAGTCACAAAACGTATCGTTCGATTTCGCTTAACATCTATTAGCACTGAAGGGTATGAAAATCTTGGCATGCTTTTCTCAAAATTCTTTTGACCTCAAAAAAATAATCTTAAAATAGGTGACATCATCGATTCAAATACTTTTCCTCCCCTGTCCTCCTGTCAACATGCATTTCAATTCGATGTTATCAGGATGTGAGGAAATCCAGATATGCTGATAACTAAAAATCATCAGATCGATAAAAAATAATTTTGATCTTCATTTCAATCAATAAAGGATAAATTCAAGAGTTACTTTTATGAGTTTTAACACTAAAAGATTTCCACGTAAATGATTCTGGAGGATGAAGATTTTACAAGTGAGTAATATTCGGATGCTTTTATAATTCACACTACAAATTCATGAAATCCACAACTAATGTGAACTCAATTTTCCTCAAATGAGTTTCTAAATCTCCTAATAAACAAATAAAAAGGATTTGTTGTGTAATTTTCATAAATGTTCTTTTTTCTTTCTATTTAGATTCATGAAACAGCATCAGACGAGAAAGTCGAAATGCGCAACATCAGTAGTACTGCGGTGCAACACTAAGACTGTTACTAGCACTACTACTATTATTATTATTGTTATTTTTATTATTATCATTATTATTAATATTATTATTATTATCATTATTATTAGCCAAAATAGCGGCTGCAACAAATCTCAAATATATTTCAATGCTCACTAAAATCAATGGTGTTTCATACGGAAATCGATTTTTTTTGATAATCATTGATCTATTGATTTTTTGTTTGTATAATTCATATTTAAAATCATATAAAGTAACATCGAGTATGTCTTGTCTCATCTACTAAAAAATTTTTCACCTTATCTGTATCATTATCAGTTATCATCAAGCTTAAATCTGTAGTTGAGTGCAGTTAACTTTTTTATAGTTCAAAAAAATTTTGTATATAAATTATGTAAGAGAATGTGTTCAGATTTATTACATACGGGTATTTAATATAATAATAATAATAATAATAATAATAATGAATAATATTAATA
>KN716241.1:73667-91365 GCA_000816705.1 Dictyocaulus viviparus | reverse complement strand
GAGCACGAACCAGACGCATTCAATATTCAAGCCGTCTACGATGTCAAGCGGTTAAGACAGCCCGTGAGTGGAAATTGATGCAGAGGGCTATACGTGTAAGTTCAACATTAAACAAGTAAGCAAAGAGACTTCTGTAACTCGTAGAACAATGATCCTTACGTGAAATATCAGTGGCTCAGGCTCTGTCGCACACCCATGTATTGTTCATCAGGTTCTGTCTAAGGAGTTCAAGCCTCATCGTCTAGCCATACTTCGTCTTTTGTCACGGCGTCGTAGGAGAATCAGTACCATTAGTTGCTACTCAATAACCAAACGTCATTCGGCACTCGTATATGAAACGTCTCTTCCATGGAAACTCATTCATTGTGGTGAAGTAGCAGTGCCGATTGGCATGGAAATAGCCAAACGAAACGAATCACGCGAAGATTGATCAAATTCATACAGACAGAAGATAATTTCTACTCGACACATTGGTAGTGCCATCTTTCTGCATTGAATCTGTTCACCGTTACTCTGTGCGAAGATTCGTATCAGTGGAAGATTCCTATCAATATTTCGTTTTACGCAAGTCATCATTTTATTACCCGTGAAGACGGAACATCAGAGTAAGTGAGAAGTAACCAAGTTTACAGGATGAGTTTTACCTCGTTATGATTGAGGGTCATGGAAGCTGATCTTACCGATCTTTGTGTCACAGTCTACGTAGAAAACTCAATACATGAAAAACCGCCGACCCGCAGAGATGGAGAACGTAGGGAACCCGCAAACTAGTATAGATTGGTTTGGGTATGCGTAATACCGTGTCACCTCCATCACTCCGTTACGTGTTCACAAAATTTTTGAGTCCATATAGAGCTTGTTATTGTAGAGAAAGCTTGTTTTGCTTAGTTTTTTTTTCACAGTAAGAGATCAGTGCTAGAAAGGGTTTTTATCGATTGTTTTTATAGGTTGCAGCTGGAAATAAGATATCGTTAATACCGTATTCGGTTAATAATCATTCATCATCGGGACATGTAAAGCATCAACTTCATCTGAGTCATTACGTACTCAAAGATCATCAAACTGCTGTAGAAGTTCGTAACTTAAATTACTTTAATCCGTAATTTATATAAAATATACTTGAAGTATTTATACTTGAGGTGAATTGTCTTAATGAGTGCACAGAATGGCAAGTGTTCATGTTCTTACTGTTCAACGAAAATCAACAGGATATCGTTAAATCGGTAAACATTTATCCGTATGACCTCCGTCGATAAGTGATATTTTAATCTTTCATGATCGATCATACATTTCTAAAATCTGTTTTTTTCAATGATTTTTATTTTTTCCACAATTTTTATACCTTTCATCCTAACGGGATGAGCAACGAATTCACTTGACCATTCATAGTTGGGATTGTATAGAAGTGGTTCTATGAAATAAGAACAACGACAACAAACTCTTATCAAATCAGTGTTATCATTCTGGTACTCATTCTCCCATCAAAATGTCCTGATTGAATTGAAGGCTTGTTTTTCACGAAGGCGAATGAATCGTTTCACTCTTTAAGAGAAAAACAAGCGATATTACTGGTTTGCCCCTTAATAATATCACAAAAACGATCCGTGATAGCATATGTATTAGACTGTAGCAATAGCTTTGAAGTCTGAATGAAATGGCGGGTTGACTGTTTGGTCGTGTTAAAGGGAAGGGCTTTTTTCTAAATTCGGTATTCGGCTCGGTATCGATCAACCGCAGAGCCCGTGCTGATCTGTCTGATCTATCAACTGAAGCTAGTTGGTTGGTAGATTAAGATTAGAAGAAGTCCATTATATCATAGAGGATAATTTTCTATACTCCTCGTTTTTCTAGATCTTCTAGTGCAGGTGTTTGTAGGTCAGTCGCCTGTATGTAATGATTAGAGAGGACCAAGTCAATAATGCTACCAATATGCTATCCCGCCCCATTTACTTACATAGCTCCCATATTTAGGCTACTGTAAATAAATACCATTTAGATTCATTGAAAAGTCTACAATTTTTTATTAGCTATTTAGTTAAACGTGAGGTATTTCAAACGACTTCTTCTACTTTTCAAGAATTAATGTATTTAAGAATATGTTGATGGGAAAAGCTTACAGGGAGATGTGGTACGACTTTTTCATGCAGATCAGCAAACATTTTTAACACTGGATGTTGTGCCGAATACATCTCCTCCGAAAGACGTTGTGTTCTTGCGGATGACAAATCGACCATCAGCAGCCGATGCGACAAGCTCAAGAGCACTTTGGGAAGTTCAGGTAAGAAATTTTGAACCACTGAAAAACATTAAGATAAAATAATATAATGGAAGCTTAGACCTTGATCAATCCCTTTTGGCGGTATACGCCTACGCATTCGTGTTCAAGGTGATTTTGTGAAGGTGGTTGAATGCGAAGCTGGTCTATACAGTGAATTGAGTTAACCATTCCTTTCCCCATGTCAGTGCTAGTTATCTTACCCAGATTTATCTGGTACCAATTTACCGACTCCAGAGGTGTGGAGGGCTTGGTGGGCCTGCGGGGTGACTGTAAACTGATTCGGGCTGGCGTGTCACCGTGGTACCTCCACCACTGCGTCACTGCGCCCCTATTGAAAACATTGATACTTAATTAATTTAAAAACAATATTGTACAGGATATATATTGTGTGCTGTAGGTGGTCCAAAAAGATGCGTATCGTGGTGGTGCAGCAAGTTGGCGAGAGTGCTACCGATTTAAGCATCTAGCTACTGATATGTACTTAACAGCTGTTCAAACAGTGGCATCAGTGAAATCATCAACAAATGATCGACGAGCCTATTTTACTCAAATAAAGTAGGTTATGTTTATAATCAGCTTCTTCATCAAAAAGAAGATCACATTATAGCAAATCAATACACATTTTATAATGTTAATAAGATGATAAAGAGATTTGTTTTTGAAGATACAGATCAACTTTTGTTTACATTTTCATTGTTGATAATCAACAGAGTCATGAGGGAGCCACTAAGTTCTCACTATAGCACGCGATGGTTGTTTGATGTTATTGTGATCGATGCAGTAATTCGATAAACATCGTAATGTATTTACAAAACATTTGTTGAAAAGCTCGAATCACTGAGATGTTGGACATTCTGTGATGTGCCTAATAGTGCACAAAGGCTCAGTTATTATAAGCTTAATGTGCTCTCCAGCGTTTAGTATTCACTTGATATCATTACCGATTCAGTACGTCCATTGATTTCCTACGAGCACCAAGAATTTTGAGATTCTTATTTACTAAACATTAGAATAAACAAAAAGTGTTATTATTGCTGCGTCTATTATTATTACTATTACTTTTACTATTGTTATTATACCTGTATTTATTCTATTGTCACTTACTAGTGTATTATATAGCTCACAGAGAAAAAAAATCAATAAATCAATTTCAGCAAAAGCAAAATCATATTGGGAAGGTGAGTCACACTGAGTGAAATGCATATTAATGTTGATCAACCCTGCTTGTATGACAGTTTCTTTTCCTTTTCTATACTATCTTATCATATCTGTAATTTACCTATATCTGTCAATTGCACGGAGTGTGCTTTTAATAAGCTCAGCTTTTCTGTAATACTAGTAAATTTATCGCTTAATAAACCATGTTAATTTTTAGGGCAAGAGCTGAACATCTTCCACCTTCCTCTGATATGCTCTACGATGAGGGTAATATTATCAGAGAATTGATTTTCACTACTTAATACCTCATTTATTTGATAGCAATTGTTGTTAAGTATTAATTTTCTTACCGTATCCTTTTGTTTCGTAGCCGTTTTATTTACGTCCAATTATATTTTGAGGCACAGTTGTGAGTGATGTCATCTAATGATTAGTAAGATAGCCCTGATATTCAATGACCCGCTATCCTCCAGTATCATTTCATCGAGGCGTTTATGTCCTCATTGAATTTCTTCTTTCCTCATCACTTTTTCAATCATCTGTATATTTTGAATTAATACCTTAAAAACTGCTATACAATGGTCATATGAACTTTACACAGTTTTAGCACTCATCAATGAGTTCATATACGTGCTTTTCAGAAACTCCTGATGTGTGTAGTTTTGGAATTTACTTCCTTATGCCAATTACATCTGATTTTCCTGAAGCCGATAAGAGGCTGCTGTTCTCTTTAGATCCAGGCACTATGCCAAAGGTTTTGCATAATTAATATCATTACTAATTTATAACTATGATCAATACGTTCAATACTACGGTAGCTAATATATAATTAATATGATATTCATTAATATAAAACATACAATAATTGTAGTAAAACGCAAAAATTTGAATAATTGTAAGAAAAAAAACAATCATATAAATTTCAGTGAATTATGAATGAGTAAAGGATGAGTTCTAATAGGTTGGAGTGATGTGATAGAGTTGATATGATCTACTTAACAATACCGTTCCTATGAAATCAATCATCACAAGAGAATAACCTCAAGAGTCTAACAAAGCACTGGTGGTACGGTCTATAAGAAATGTTGTATTAATCAACTAAATAGAGGCTGAGGGATTGGTTCCTCATGATCGGCTCGGTATCGACCGATTAATGGGGCTGCATTTGTGAGCAAAACACTCATACCTCTGATCTATACTCCTTCTTATGAATAATTAGCAAGTTTTATCAAATTGTCGTAGCAATTACCTCATTCATTCATTCATCGGTATACGGTAAGTATAACTAGAATTCCTGATTTCTTTTTCCAGAATAAAGACGTTCCATGCAAATCGTACGTTCGACTACAACATGAAGCAACCGGTATGTGGGTACATGCCACGAACCCTAACGATAAATACAATTTGTACTACAGCAGGTACTGAGAGACAAAAAATCGATCCTGATTATTTATTTGAATTACATTTTTTTGAAACAAGCTGTGCTTTGTGTATGTTTTTTTATTCTTCTAAATGTTACTATCTCTTTAATTTTACATTCATATATGATGAGTTTTTTCTTTTATTTCATCAATTCTGTCGTGTTTTAGTAAAACCGAAAAAGGTTGGGTTCGAGTGATTTGTGCAAATAGCCGTGTTGACAAAGAAACGTTCGCTCTGTTACCTGTTCATCCAAATGAGGTTCATTCTTTCATTATTCCGCTACCGTAATCTTTGCATATATAAAAAATAAACAAGGATACAAATATTTTGAAAGAACACTTGAGAAAGGAAAAAAAACGGCTACCGACCCAAACCTACCCTTTGCCCTTATGTAGGCTGATGATTTCAAGTCAATAATACTTATGTGATAAGCAGCATTTACTTGTCGTGTGATATAGATCTATCCTACCTTATCTCGTCCCTATGTGCTTACGGATAAAATGAGAACTTTTCCCTCATAGGTTCGCGATTTGGACTTCGCTAATGACGCATGCAAAGCGTTGCGAAATTTTATACAACACATCAACAGCGGTGATCCCGTAACAAAAGAAGCTATTAAGTGAGTTATTACTGTAATTTTTACCTCAAATATTATCTGATTCAGTCTATGATAACTCACATGGATGATAAATAAGAGAGAATGGTAAGGCCAACTACTTTTGTTCGTCTTACTTTTCCATTAACATTCGCCTCTCTTATTCCTCTATTAGTTTCTTCCTAATTCAATTTTTATCCAAATTTATTTAAGTGTAACTATTCAATTACTTACTGAATGCATCTATTTTGTTACGAACACGAAAAATCACATGAGGGATCCATTACAAATCAACGATTTTGTTCCATCACGAGATCGACAGAAATTGCTCCGAGAGCAAGAAGTACTCGATCAAGTCAGTTTTTTCATAATGCTCGAATCAGATTTTGTTAGAAAATTTTTTTATAGACGTAACGTTTTTCCTCATCTTTTATACCTCATCATTTTGATCTATGATATGCAGTTCAAAAGGATTTGTAACAGGAAAATAATGTCTGGTTAAATGAATTGTCCCTATAGTAGGAAAAAATCGATAATTGATTGTAAATAGTAGGAAAATATTCTTCAATAGCAGAATTTCAATGACAACAATATGATAAAGAATGCTCTGGTTGAACACCAAAATACAACAGAATGGTGATAAATAATAATAAAGGAGTGACGAGAGTTGAAAAGAAAACAAAGAGTTCAAATATTGAACGAATGATTCCTATACAGTGTCCCTGTCGAATCATTTAATGATGTCTGATAAAGTCAATGTAAGCCTGCATTGAACTCAGACTTGATCAGAGATCTAACAGTTGGTCAAGGACCTCATTGTTCTGCTAACGATATTAGGGAGGGTAACAATGAAACTATACACGATAGGAAAATTGATGTAATTGGGTAGAAGAAAAGGTAGCAGTTACCCTTCCAATGGATTGAATGACTTGAGGCCATTAAAGTTTTGAGGTTTTATGACGTAACTCTAGGCAAGTGAGCTCATATTCTTAAATAAAAACCTCATAAAATTCAGTAAATGGTGTAATTTCATAGTTTTTTCACAGGAAGCATTACGTCATACCATAAATCTTAGCGTTTTTTCATGTTTTAAAAAAATATATATTGATTTTGTTGAGGTATTTCTACTATTAAAAGCTCCATTTATGCCTCGACAAGGTATAACAGAAATTGGACCGTTACTTAGTTCACCATCAGATCTTAGTGAAGGACGCAACGAAATCTTTAAGACAATGTTCCAATTATGTTATAGTTTATTGAGGTAAGTTTATTCAATTTATGTTTTCTAGGAAGTAGAATTCCTCATGGAAGAGGAAAACCTCATATTTAGGTATTCTCAGACAAATTATCGTAAAAACCAAGAGTTTTTAGCGGAAAAGTTTGGTCAAATTCAAGTAAGTTGTTAGTGTCACAGAAGTGTATCGTTACAGACTAAAAGTTATATAATTTTTCTCAAATTGAGGAACAAATTGGATATGATCTACTCGCTGAGGATACGATGACTGCTGTTTTACACAATAATCCAAAACTTTTGGAAAAATATGTTAAAACACCACACGTTGAACGATTCATTGAACTTGTTCGTAACAATCGACTTGGCAAGTAAGCGCTAATTATTTAATTGTAAAACAAACAAAAACAAACGAGGGAAACAGGAGGACATAACCTTTTAGGTGCTGTCCCTTTTGACTACGTAAGCGGATAGTAGCTTTAAGTCTAAGTACTATACAGTCATATGAACGATGGCTTACCAATGTCGTTATCATTCTATATAAATTTTTTATTACTTACAGATTTACAAAAGTCGTTCCATCACCTTACTTGATGGTAAGAGAAAATGTTGTGTAGTGTTGGTGTGTGTGTGTGTTTGTGTACTATGAAATTCTACAACGTTTTACATAGTTATCGATCTGCTTTCGTAATGTTCTCCTATGGGAACGTCTAACAAGTTACTACGAAACTGTGGCTCATAGCATTATTAAGCGGTTCAATCGCATTGGACCATCAAATCTATAGACATAATCTTATAGTTCTTCTGATCAAAATAATACATTCTAGTGATCTCTTATCAGATTATCGATTATTTCTTGTCCTCCTCCTTTCGATGAAAAATCGGCTCTTAGAAATTGACTAGAATGGATTGAAACTTGATTCAAAATACTTTGCATATTGTTCGAGATGTAAATTTCAGATTTCTTGACTATTTGGCCGATCTTTGTGTATGTCGTGGTGAAGCCAATAAAAAAATACAAGAGTTAATTTGTAACTCAGTGCTGAGCACAAAACACCGTGATATCCTCATGGACACGAAGATGGTTAGTTTTTTGTTACTTTTTTTCTTTATACTTTTATAACTTAAGCTAACACTTGCTATACGTTTACTAAGATTATAAAATATAAACTTTCACTCTTACAAATAGATGAGATGACATAAGCCTTGACGTTGATTAATGCCTTGCGGCGAGATGCATAAACGCATTCGTGTTCAACGTGATATCATGAAACTGGTTACAAGCTTCATCTATATAGTGACTTGAGTTGAGCACTCTTCATCAAGTCAGTACTAGACCCAGATTCTTCTGGTACTAATTCACAGATCCCCTAAAGGGATGATGGACTTTGTAGGCTTGGGAGGCGGCCGCGAACTGAATCGGCCTGCGTATTACTGTGGCACCTCCACCACTTTGCACCATTATCCTCACCATTAATATTGATTAATCTATTTGTCGCTCTATTTATTCCTATTATTTATGATTACATTCCCTCGTTTTTAAATTTCCATATAGAACAAAGTATTCAGAATTCCTTTAATCAACTGAATTCATTTTTCAGGTTGATGGTGAAGTTTATATCGGTTGGATGGATCAAAAACTCAGAAGTTTGGTTGAATTGGCTGACGGTAGCAAAAACATAAAAACAGAAGACGCTGAGTTTCTGGATTACTATAGGTTAATATTTTTATTTCCATTGTGTAATGTTAAGTGCCTCACGGCTTTGAAGAAAATAACAATGATGATAACAATACGGTATTTTTATTCCAAGCAAACACCATACATTCAGTGAAGTATCTGACGGCGTTCTATGCTTCATTTATGTGAAATTTTCGAGACACATGACAAAATTGAATAAAATTTCATATTTCAGACATCAGCTAGATCTATTAGCTCAAATGTGTCAGGAACAACAATATTTAGCAATAGATCCACCACCTGAACGTAAACTGCTAAATCTCTCACAACAGTTACCGGCTCATTTGGTTTTGAGGTTTATTTTGAGTTACTGTATACTGATCTAATAGTGATTATAAATATAATTTTTATTCTTAGATGTGTGTCTGATGGACGACTACCGTGTGATGTTCGAGCATCATTCGCTCGTCTCATGTTACATCTACACGTTGTGCGTGGAAGTCCGTTGTGTGCTATACGACACGCCCGACTATGGACTGACATTCCTGTCGAGGTTAAATTACAGTCGTAAGTAGACGAAAGTGTAATAAATTCGTTGGTCCAAGTACCTTAGGAATAAAAAATTCAAAATCAATTCCAGCTACAAAATCACATCGCTGGAAGGTTATAGTGATGGTGGACGATCTCGAGTTGGTGACCAATTTGCAACTGATGTATGTTGTGATGAATTTTTTCAATAAGTTAACATGAACCTGGAAATATTATGTACCTAGTTTTAAAATCACTCACAACAGTGACCTCAAAAGTTTTCTACAGATCATTGGCAGGCAATTGCGTTTTCCTCAGAGCAGAATTACTGCTTCAAGACATGAGTCTTCATCAAAATTGTTGAGCTCGGACCATGGCTCACCTTTACACAGAGTGCAAGCTCCAGCAATAATTCCCATTCGTTTCTCGTTCGTTCGTTCGTCATCCACGCTGATGATCTTTTTCAAACGTAGTGGCCTAGGCCAGGCTTATCACATATGTTTAAATTCTTATCCATCTACGAATGCAGATGGTTAACATTTTCCACAAACACAATCCGTTCATGTGTTGGTTAGGTTTTAAAAGAGATTGCTTCAGCCCTCTTTAGATTTTGCGCAATTTTTGTTTTGTATTCGTTGAAATGTCACTCCATGTCTCAACCGCATATCAGAGTGATGGGACGACTGTTGAGTCAAAAAAGAGAGCGCCAAATATTAGTTGGATCAGCCTATCGGTGGCTTTTTTCGGAGGATCAAATTCACTCCATATTGTTCTCTTTCTTCTATCAATTTCCTACGTCATGATAATTGAACGTCCGAGGCAAACGTACGAGATAGGGTTTGAGATAAGCTATGGTATTGATCAATCACCGCTTGTAGAATGCTCATACACATTCGTGTTCAATATAACATCGCAGAGGTGTCTAGATGCGATCCCGGCCTACACAGTGACTTGAGTTGGACAATTTTTATCAAGTTAGTGCTAGTTGTTTCTTTACGCTGAACGTTAGAGCTGAAAACGAAGAAAGGCCAGATGAGAAGATAGGATGTTGTATGAAGTCATTATATGAACGACAAATCGGACATTCCGACATTTCTTGACGGAGATTTTTTTCCGTGCTTAGCAAGGTTATCTAATTAACACTAGTCGTCTCCGTTTTGTCTCTTGCGAGGCGATCACATGAAATTCAATGTGCAAGCAGCCTAAAGTAACCTCCAGTAGTGCATAGAGGTAGGCATCTAGATAGGCTGTTATGATATTGTAAGTGCAGAATAAGAAGCAGTCTCCGGTCTCCATATCATGTATCTAAGGTGTTCGTTTTGTCCTTCCCACTAACATCACGTTTAGATCAAGATTTGATCGCCTCGCACTGGTCGTTCAGCTGTCCGACATCCAACACCACAAAACCCACGGTGCAGAGTACAAAGATGAAAGCTCCCCTTATCTTGGAGTAGAGTGCAGAAGTCTGAAGTCTAGAAGTCAACTTGTCAAGAGCCTACTTTACGTCTTCACGACAAGTAGTCGCAGGCCTACCGAATAATGTACTTTTACAAAAATATATGGTATAGATATATACCCACAACTCGGTACTGCTGTCGGTCAGTGCGAATAAGAGCTTTAAGTCTTAGGCGTAGAAACACCACCACACCTTGTGGAAAACGAATATGCACGTAGTCAGCTTCAAGAAGCTACATTCTGCACTCAAAAGAGATCTGTTTGAAATTTCCATTAAGTTCATTTTTAGCGTCGTAGTATTCATTGAATTTGGTATGACATCCGTACATCTCTACAAGAAGATAGATCATGCCAATGCTATTCTTATCTCAATCCTCTTCAAATAATATGAGGTTCTTCCAGTCCATCAAGTTTTTTCGTAATATGTTTGATTTTTTAGGTTTTGAATACGGTCGAAAATTACTTACACTCACTTCGTCACAATCGACCTTCAGGACCATTGCTGAAAGATGATGCAACCAGCATTGCTAAGAATAAATTAACACATGAGGTTTGACATTCTGTTGTAGCGATATCATATCCGTTTATTTCACTTGTGAGGGATGGAAACTCATCTGCATTCTATATTATTTTGCTTTGTCATGTGACTAAAGAATTACAGATGGTGACTCTAGCAAAAGCATTAGCTCAATTTGGTTATTATACGTTTGACAATTTGCTCAAACTTACCGAGAATCTGTTGAATATCGTTGACAACAGTCCGCAAAATTTACAAACCGGTAATAATCTTTTGAGTAATGAGGTATTGTTATAAAATAAAGTATTTTTAATTGATAACATAAAAATCGCTTCAGCTCGTACGGTGTCGCAAGGAATGTCGATGATACAACGAGTTACACGATCAATGACTCTTGGAGGAAAATTAGGTGATGGTCCGATGATGAAAAATTCAGAGAAGAACGCAATTGATGATAACATACAAGCAAAAGAAAGCCGACATCTATTGCTTAGAACAAAGTTAACAGTTGCTGAAATTTTACAGGTGAGAATAAGAAGAAGAAATCAGTTGTTTTTTATCGTCGGGAACGATTTGCTTGGCGACAACGTAATTGAATTTGACTAATTCTAGGAAGAAAGTTGAAATGAGGCAATAAAATTTAGCAGATTAGTGCTTGAAAAAAAGGAAGCGACCTTAAAGAGTTTAGTTTTATCAGCCATTCCAAATTTGAACCACTAATCAACAAATATCGACTGAAAATCACAATACTCATAATATTACACACAAGAGTAGAGTAAACCACTCCGTCCCCCATTCATCGACCTCAAAAAATGCTTTGGATTCTGTTGAAACATAAGAGATCATGGAAGCGTTGACAAACCAAGCGTGTCTCACTTCATACATGGTAAGTGTTGGCCATAATCAATAATAGTGATTTCACACTCGGAGAGTAAAGTAAAACTCGGCAAAAGTAAAACTCTGGACTCGAAGAGTAAAAAGCCCGTGACTTAGTGGTGCAGAAGCAGTAGTGGTACGCATGCATAATACAGGATAGCGGCCGTCCCCAGAACGACGATGTCAGCCATTCCTATGGAGTAGGTAAATTGGTATCAAAGATATCTGAGTAAGATAAACAACAATGAGGTGGTAAATAGTGGTCGAGTTATGTGATTGTGTAGAGCAAGCTCGTATTCAATCAATCCTGCGATATCACTTTGAACAAGAATGTCAAAGCGCATTCCGCAGCAGGAATTGATCAACGCTAATACCATATCACTTCAATGATAACTAAAAGCTGATCTGTAGCTGAATTGACCGGGCAAGTCTGACTCAGTCTTGGAGTCAAACACTTTATGCCTTTTAATGACTCACAAAAGCAATGCGTAATTTTAGTATGACACTTTCGATCGATAATTACCGCGAAAATCATTGAATTTCCAGCAGACCAATGTGTTTTTCGAAATAAATTTAGTAAACAATTTTATGAATGAAACAGTATAATTCAGAAACGATGTGGATTAAAGATAAAAAATAGACGAAGTGAAGAGAATGACCTCTTAGAAGATTTTAGCTGATGAGTTACAGTTTGTAATGGACGTACGTCGTGACTATCGCATTACGATGGCTTTATCGTGGTTCAAGGAAAATTTTCCGTGTAATGAGGATGGTGTGCTAAAACAAACAGCAAGTAAATAATTTCACCTCATAGATGATGCATTCTGCTCATTATCATATAATGTTGATGTGTTGTTTAGGCATTAATGAACGTATGGCTCATGAACTCTACGAAACCATCTATCAATCATCTGGTCACGAACTTCATCTTGATCGAGGTGACGGTCAACTACTATTGGCGATCCTCATGCAAGTGTGTGCACTAATTTTATAACCTCCTTTTGTCGCTAGAGGTTACAGGATAACTCAATCAGTTGAATGTTGTTATATGATGCTCCTAAAACACTCATTATTTTATAGACGGTATGAAAGGAGTATGATTATTGACGTCCAATTTGAGGTACAATCGCTTAGATCCTTAGGAGAAATTTTCAAAGCAGTTATTATGTTCGTAGCTGTTTATCAGAGATTTGTGATCTAACAGAAAAAATAGTTTGCCTAAAGAACCCATGATGTTTCCATTTTCCAAAAACATAAATCAATAACACATATAGTTATCCTTTATCTATGTCATATCCTGGAATGAAGTATTATTATCCTCAACATGAAAAAATGAGGTGTTATTAATAAGTTCCCTCATTTCTATCGAATATAGAAAATGATAAGGAGAAAAATTTGTTTGGTTATGTTTTTGTCATCTTTTTTTTTTCGACCAGTGTTTTCCCTTACGTCAAATCGACCAAATTTGGATGTCTATGAAATTTCGATATGAATTTGCTCAATTTCAGATGACGATGTCCGATTACCCACCGCTTACCAGCATCGCGTTAAAAATCCTATTTCGACATTTCACTCAATATCAAGAACTCCTCGAAGACCTAAAGCAGGTTATTTTTATCTACTTAGCAAATATTTTCAAAAATCCTCATTCAATGAGGCATTTATATGATCAAATAATTCGATAGCAGGCCTGAAAATTGAGTAATGAATAACTTCATAGGGTGGTTAGGAGGAGAAATAGGAAGAGACTGAGGCGATGAAGCAGCCTCGAACTTAGATAATTAATTATAACTCTATTCAAATTAGAAACGTAACAATACAACGGGCTAAAAGTCACGAATGAAGAAGAGGTCAAGATTCTGTAACAATCACTAAATGAAGACTACATGGTACAGTGGTACAAGTGCCGCAGTAATACGCAGGCGCGATCCAGTCCAAGCAGGCTCGCAGTCGCCTCAGGTCTACCAAACCAGCCATTCCAACGACGTCGGTAGTTTAGTGCACAAGAAATCTGGGTAGGATCAACAGTACAAACCTGAGAAGAGTGGCCATCTCAAGTATTTCTCTCCAGACCACGCTGGTATTTCATCAAATCACCTACACCATATTACATTGTACACGAATGCGTAGGCTAAAGCTTCATCTGGCTTATAAATATTATAATTTAAACGAGACAAAAATAAGCTAAAAATAATCTCGTTGGAGAGGAAATGAGAAAAAAGCATGATTGAAAAAAGATGGTGAGCACATAGAGCACAAGGTGGCTCATCATATAGGTACTACGTAAGGGAGCCTCTGAATAATTTCGCTCCTGTACGGTTTATACGTTAGATACAATCGGTATGCAATTGTAGTGTTTTGTAGAACAATCAGATAATAAAAATAAAGTTTAATTCTATATATGGAAACTCTACATTCCGGAGCTGCATTTTTTGTCGCCATGGAAGCTTTCACACATAGTGTTTCGAAACCCTCATTAAGAATTAAAGACTCATACGAATGAACTGAGTGAGATTGAGTACAATCCTTACGTTGAACGTGTTTCACCCACACGAGTAAATCAGAAACTTCAACGGATTAGCTGTGAACTCAAGTATTTATTTAGGTGCAATTGTTAGTGTCATCTGATGATGTGGAAAATTATCGTCAAGTCGATCGCGATTTGTTCATTTTGAAGAACCTCACTGAAAAATCCGAACTATGGGTTCGTAGTGAACGTCATCATTCGATTGATGCTAAGGATCATGAGAGGGACGATAAGATGTGAGTTACAGCATAGGAAATTTAGCATCAATAATTTTTGGCTGTAAATCTCTTACACAAAATTATACACTGCATCAATTTTTACACTTCTCAAATACCAGCACTACAGTGCTTTGTATAAATTATGCAAATTGCTGAAATAGAACATAATGGGAGGAATTATTTGGATTTGGCGGTGCTGAATGTTTATATCAAGTTGTCTCCATTATAGTAGTAGAGACAAAAAATAACTCATATTGAGCGTGTTGCCTATTATCGACGATTCAAACATGAATGAGTAAAAATTCTTCTGATTTCTCAATGTTTGTTTAGAACGAAATCAGACTTTGAAGAGCATTCACTGATCACATCGAAAGGTTTCACGTCAGATGATATACTGAAAGCTGTTGTGGCCACCATTGATGAGCATTATCCTAACCTTCGTAAAGAGAGTTTACGTCTCCTCAATCAGGTGAAGGCATGTTCTAATAAAGATAATAAGATTGATGTAATCTGTTTCCTTGTGAGGATACGTCACTCATTCATATTGATGTTATCGTTGAGGTGTTTCCATGAGATTGGTTTATATAATAACTTTGAAGGTTTATTCTGTTGCCGAAATAGTACTGCTTACTCTCTTAAGAAATTCTGGTACTGTTTTTCGAGTCCCGTACGATTGAAGGCATAGTTAGTCTGGAAACCCAAGTGTTATTGTGACCTATTACCACTGTATTACGCGGTTCCTAGAATTGAATTATATAGAAATACCTAAAAAATTACAAAAAATTGAATTTATGAGCGGTCTTACGGAGACTTAATAACGATTGTTTTGACTATACTATTTTGTTCAATTGAGCTAGCTTTAGTATTTATGAGGGAGCGCGAGGTGCAGTGGTAAGAGGTGTAACAATAATGAGCCGGAAGCAGTGTACATGTATTTGTAGCCGCCATCATTGCTCGGTCAATAAATGAATACCAAGAAAATCTAAGAAGATAAGCAGCAGTGAATCGAGTAGAGATTTTTGAGCCATTGCATAGATCAGACTCATTTTCAATAATACCAACGAAACCACGACGAGATTGAATGCGTGGGACAGCCACAAAGACTATGGAAGCAATTTCAGACGAACTTAGATACATATGTATGGTGAAAACTTATAATTGTAGTATCTGAAGAAAAAAACTCGGCCTCAGGTAGATCATATGGTTGAGAGTTTGGATTTTTTTTTCTGGGCTGTTACATAGTCTTCATTAGTTAAAGAGACAGCTCATTTAACTCATTGTAGATCTCAGATTGTTTCTGCATAGTATTATTATATCAGTAGATCTATTGCTAACTATATACAACATTACATTTTCAGAAAACATTAGAATGCATGAAATCCTTGCTTGAC
Organism: Dictyocaulus viviparus; assembly: GCA_000816705.1. NCBI lineage: Eukaryota > Metazoa > Nematoda > Chromadorea > Rhabditida > Metastrongylidae > Dictyocaulus > Dictyocaulus viviparus. The sequence goes on along the minus strand of KN716241.1, from coordinate 75,491 downwards.
ATTTTTAAAAGTGAGTGCTACTAGATAGATTTGCAGTTACTGATCAGCGAGGATCGTAATATTTCAACTGCTGCTCTACAGGAGTTGAGTGATCGAACTCCATTGATTGCTTATCCGTTGATCAGACAGGTTTTGCTTAAAGCGAACTTTTTAATTTCGTATCTTTTATGTGCTTAGCTCTATTTGTCCGTAAAGAAGACGGCTTCTTAAAACAGATATTGGTTCGTTTGAAAAAACTTTGCTACAAAAATGATCGACCCGAAATTATGAATCAACAGTTGCTGAAGAATATGCGTGTCTACGAAGTGGTCCTCGAATTCCTCAGTATTCCATATGATAAAGTGAGTGTTTTTAAGAAGTACTTCATATCGTCATAAAATTCTAGCCGTGAAATTCAGTACATAAAAAACCTCACAACCATACCTCTAGCTATTAGCTATGCATAGATAACAGAATATGAGGTTCTTACCTCATTCTTCACATCCTCAAAGGTTATTTGATGTATTTGTATATCCATAAAGCTAGAAAAATTATGTTTCACAAACGGCTTGTGATCATTAATTCCTATCAGCATGTCAATGATCTTTGCGCTTCAAAAAACCGTAGAGCCAAAACTCTACTGGCTCATCTAAAGTTAAAATCTTCATAACTCGCCACATTTTTAACACATCTTATTTTCTACTTAGAAAAATATACTTACTCATTGAGGAAGATTGGAATATTCTCAATTATTTGCAGAAAAATGATACTGAAATGCCTCGTCTTATCACTCTTTCTCATGAATTCCTTCGAAGCTTTTGTAGAGGAAATAAAGAGAATCAAATTCGATTACACCGATATATTTCCATAGAGAAAGATGCTAAAGAAGGAACACTAAGGGTTGAGACGGTTGGTATCGTTTTGTTTATCTTTTTGTTTATTGTTTTTCATACTGTACTTTTCTTCATCTGTGCTAGTTTGTGTCATTCGTTCTAACGATAAGAACAATGTCAAAAGTACAAATAATAATCAATTATGAATACACAATATCAGTAGTGTTTTTTTCTTTATTTTTGTTTTTTTTAAAGGTGGAAGAAGCTGCTACTTTGGTGGCGATATTCAGAAATAATCGCGAGTTAGCAGCAAACGTTTCCGAGGACTTGATAGCTCATATAGTCAATCTTATCGAGCATAAAGTTAGTGAATATTTATTAGTTGTAAGAATGCTTAAGGTGATTGCAATTAAACCCGTAGCTTTATTCAGCTGAAAGAAATACTTTAGGAGGTCAAATCCTAAGGCTGTTAAAATTGTAGGTTCTTCAAGAAGAGAACCTTTCTGTAAATCTGTTATATCTGTGAATATTTGGGAATCTTAACTTATTGAACCCCTTGTATCTAAGTCACTCATTTGTTTGATGTTTGATACTTCTATGCTGATTTAAAACAGTTCGATTGATTCTTCTTTCTAACTTTTTTATATCTAGTTACATCTCCTACCACTATGAAATTCTTTCCTAAAAATCTGTGTGATCCTAGAAGATCCTAGAAGATTTGCGGGCAACTACGCGTAATCTTAGCCAAGCTTTTCCTCGTTTTTCTTTTAACGTGATCTTTGAATAACTCTAATACTGTGTGCCATCTTCGTTTTCACACACAGACTAAGGAAATTTCAATATCCTTTCATAACTGAATAAACTCTGAAATAATCATGAGTGGTAAGTTTCGTGTTGAATAGGAAACTACGCCTGAAGGAAAACAGAATGGTGTTTATATTGAAGAGTGAAATTTTCACGCAATTCGAAATAGTAGATTCCATTTCGATTTTCTTAGCAAACACTGATTATC
>KN716241.1:37498-58685 GCA_000816705.1 Dictyocaulus viviparus | reverse complement strand
CTCATAATTCCATATGAAACACATAAGCTTATGATGAATCAACAAAATCTTGATACTTTCAGAACACGATGGCAATGCAAGAAAATGGCTTAAATATAATCATTTCACTTGTACTCAATGATATAAAACCGTTGGCTGATGATCATATGGAATTAGCGTTGGAAATTAAAGTGAGGTTTAAAATTTTTCTCATCGCAGCTTTGTTTCCTTGGTAACTCTAAAACGAGTTTTCGTTATCTCCTTTAAAACTGTTTTTGTTTGGCTATTTTATGTATATTGCTGAAAGAACAAGAAAGAATATTGCAGAGTCAAGCATCAAAACTTCTGTTAGCGATTATGGAATCGAGACATGATAGTGTGAATGCAGAACGTGTACTGCACAACATGGGCAATACCGACGGAGGTCCGAAACAATTGGTGAGTCCAAAAAGCCAATGAATTTTGAAGACTCCTATCTAGAACTGCTTAAAGTCATTTTAATTGCTATGAGTAGGGTAGAGGACTCTTGGAGAGTGATACACGATCATTTTTTTCCAAGATCCAATGTCCGATTTAAGTCACTGATTGCTTGAAAGAATTGATGTTCATGAGCAAGCTCTAATTGAGCGCGTTCTAGCGAACAGCTCGCCTACGAGTCGGGTAGACTAAACAGGTGATGCGTATACGTAATCACGAATGAACACAACTCGTAAGCAATAAGATTCCACTACTAAGCATCAGAAACTACAGAAATATTTTTTCACACTGATAAGACTTCTTCACAAGAGGTGAACGCGACCAATCAGATTCCAGTGAGCATTTGAAACTATAGGAAGATGTTTTCACGGTAGTAAAATCTCCTCACAAGGTTGCCAGGAAACGCCTATGAAGCTTTGTGAGAATTTTGAACAAAGAGGATACGATAGACAATCCTCACTTGTGGTAGGGTGGCAAAAAAGATTCACTAGCTCTTACTCAATTCTGTCAATGATTTTCAATGATCTACGGGAATTCAAGGTGAAGCAATGTATAGACAATAATAGTTGTTAAGAAAATAACGTTAGGGTAGTCCAGAAAGAAAGTGGAAGTTTTGAGGCCACTTTGCTCTTTATTGTTTTCACTTTTTTTCGAAACCATTTCATCGTAGGTTCATGCAATCACACAAGCTTATGAAATGGCTCATTCAAAACAATACGAAATTAACGTAATGCGACGTGAACTATTACAACGATCGAAGCTTCATCACAGTTCGACCAGTATTGTTAGCCCATTAGTAAAAACTGAACGAGGTACTCGATTTTCTATTATATAGAACGTTTTCAAAATTAGTAATAGATCAGACTTTTTGTGTATCGATTGTTTTTAATAGAGTAAAGGTTGAAAATAACAGGGTAGGACACATAGTGAAAACACAGAAAGTCTTGAATTGTCTAGAAGAAAATCATTCTCTTTTTGCACCCCGTAGATTCTAATGAGACTAATAAGATCAATGCAATATTTTTAGCGATATTACCAGAAATTTCTGTTGATTCGTCCGGTACCGTCTCCATACATGACGACATGAAATCAGAGCTTAAATACGTCAACGAACATGCCTTTACAGTCGATCCTAAAGAGGTTTTAATATTTTTCCGTTTTTTTTCCCATGCATTTACAGTATTCTTGACATCTACAACAGTTGTCAACTTGCCAAGCTTAGTCATGTTGCTAAAGCAACGTTGTTTCGATTTTGCCTTGACCACTTTTCAATTATATTACTATTAGGATAAAGATTACCATTGGCCTAATCTATCCTTTTGTGTAGATGCACCACTCATTCTTTGTCTTGGTGTTATAATGAAAGTGTTTGAATGAAGGCGGTCTGTATAATGACTTAAGAGGACGACCAGTCTGCTGCGAAGTCATTTCGGCAAGTCCTTACCCTCCCAGATTATTCTGGTCAAAGTTCGCCTACTCCTGAGGAATGGAAGGCGTGGGTGGACTGGAGCCGGGCCTGATCTTGCTTATACGGTATCAAATCCGTGTTTCATTTTGGCCACTTCCATCAATGTGCTGCGCGATTCCATACTATTATAATACTTTATTAATATGTCCATTTTATATAAGATTGATTCGTCATAGGTTATTTGTCCAGATGTTGTTCTTTCCTCAGGTCATTAGTATTGATTCGAATGATACCCTCTGTCATATGAAAAATACTCAAACATCAACGTTTAGTTTTTGAGGTTATAATGTCCTAAATTATAATTTCCAGATCGTTCAGTTCTATAGTCACTCGTGCAGTACTGTACATCTAATTCAATTGGTTCGCCTATTGGAAATGATATATTTAGGTCGGTCACAATATCTACATCCTCGCCCATCAATTAGCCGGTCATAGCCAAGAATTAGCTCGATGCTTAAATCCGGACGATGAGAACAAATCACCAAAAACAAGAAACGCTCTTAATTTCTATAAGAAGCATACAGCACAGATAGAAGTACGTTCTTTCATTTTCTTCAACGTCATGCAATTTCTATAGATTAGAAGAATCTCTTCCTTTAATGAAGCTTGAGAAGAAGTGCTTAGAAAGCTTAAGCTCAACCTCAACCTCTGTAATGAGTGGAAATCCTGGAGTGCAAAAGTCACTATGTTTCACGTCTATCAATGATCTGTAGATCTGGCAAATATTCAATAGAAATCAGTTTTCTTTCCTATCGATTTTCTTGTTCGAATATTATACTGCCTTAATATTGCTGTTTTATTTCTTAAAGATTGTCCGGCAAGATCGAACCCTTGAGCGTGTTATTTTTCCAATACACGAAATATGCTCGTTTTTAACAAAGGAGACAAAGCAAAACATTTACAACAACACGGAACGAGATAATCAGGTATAATCTACAATTGTTTACAAATTTTATCACTCACTTTTGAGTTTTACCATTCTTGTCGATTAGTACTTTCCAACTTCTACCTAGTAGTATTGTTTTAATACCGTTGTATTATTGGTATTACTTTGGGCGTGTAAGGCACTAATAGGCGTGTTTTTCTCATGCTTTAATTGGCACTGATCATTCAGGAAGCAGCGCCTATGAGGAAATCACTCATTTCACTGATCTATTGATTAATATTGGTTGATAAGCCTATGTGAAATATGTTAATTCAATAATATGTTTCATCGGGTCATTGCGGCAGCATTGTCATAAAGCCAATGAAGCGAAGCTTTGACCTAAATCAACTTTCTTGAGTTATGAAACTCAGTTCTCATCATCATGGGTAATAGAGGAGATATCATGGATAATAATAGAGGTCATTAGCTACAAATCTGTTTTCTTCAATGGCAGTCAGTATTCATATTCAATGTATTCTTTGGCTAACGAATTTTTCCATTTCAATCTTTCGCAGGGTTCGAAAGTCACAGAATTCTTCGACCAATGGCCAGCGCTTTATCAAGAAATGAAATGGCAACGAAAATTAAAAGGTTAGATATGTACTTTTTGAACTTCGCTCATTTTTAGTTTCGTTCTTCTCTAAAAGACTATATTTTGAGAAAATATAAACCCATGCAAAATTTGTCTACTGGATATTTTTACCGTGCACAAGAATACCTTGATCAAGCGAAAATGCAATAGTGATTTCTCATTGTTCCTCCAAGCAATCGTGCATTGAGTTATCGTTTTCTGAACCCATGCACAATCATCTGCATAATGAAGGCAGCCTTTGGTATTACTTAACAGATTGATAAATGACGTCATTTTAAATTAGTCTCCTAGACAATAGAAGCACATAAACATCTGTAGGTGGAGGTGCCAAGGTGATACGCACGCCCGAATCACTTTGCGGCACCACCCCAGGCCTACCAATCCCGTCATCCCTCCAGAGTCCCTACTTCATTCGTATTAGAAGAAATCTTCATGAAAATAAGAGATGAGTTCAAAGTGAGAAGAACGTGTACGTGAGAAATTGCATGGTTGAACTCGTCACATGGTAGTGTATGTCCATTGACGTACACAAAAAATTTCCTCGTACCTCGATTTACTTTACTTAATACCCTACATAGGATATTTCATAATAAATTTGTTTTATGCTAAATATGTAACTCACATGATTAAATACAAATGGTACTGTAGTAGCATTGTAGAATGACTTGAGGTTATGAATATGAATAATATATGAATAGAACTCATGAGATAACAATATTGTGACTCGAAATAAGGATAGATAGATGAAGATAATTGGAAGTAATATTATAGAAGCTTTCCAGATCGTCCATATCTATCGGCATGTGCTCAACGTCTACGACTTTGGGGTCGTTTAGCTTTTCTATTTGCTGTATTGATTAATATTATAATAGCACTTTATTATCCATTCGATAGTACTGATAGTAAGTTTGTTTTCTCGGAAAAAAAAAAACGTTCTCCTTCAATTTTATATGTTTCGTGAAATTTCCTAGCTTTAATCATAATAGTATTAGCAAAAGCTTTTAATGAATGCTTAAGTATAATTAAGAAAAAGTCCTTAGGCTTAATGTTAAGCTATTCAATCTTTTTCAAATGAACATCTTAATTCGAACGAAGTAATTCACTTAACGTTGTCCCACCTCTCTATTGAGCATGACCTCTGGCTTAAGATTGATTGATTGAGGAGCAAAGAACATCGAGTGCACAAGGAGTTAATCTAAGGAATTAAATGAGCATTATTCTAGCATTCAAGCTGCTTTCAGAATTTTCGCATGTTCTTTTGATATTTAAGATTTTGATGTGGGCACTAGTGACCTAGTGAGTGGTAAAAGTGCTACAGGCCCACCGATTCAGTTCCGTTCAACAGGCCTACCACACCTGTCATCTCTCGGGGTTTGGTAAATTGGTACCACAGAAATCTGGGTAGGATAACCAGCACTGACTTGGTGAACAGTGAGTGATCAATTCAAGTTCACTGTATAGACCAGCCTCACATTCAACTGCCTCCACGATATCACGTTGAACACGAATGCGTAGGCTGGTCATGCCATAAGGGATTGACCAACACAGAAGCTTATATTACCGTATCTTATAGTTTCAATAACTAGAACAATCTGAAGGCAATAAAGTTTATTATTATATTTTTCACTATTTATGATAATGTAAATATATCAAATGAAAAAAAAAACAATGTAATCATATAACAATAAATAAGAATGTATAAATTACAGCAGCACTCTATGCTTCTAATCCTTTCATCTACACATCATCGATAATTTCCATCATATTTTTATATTCACAATGGGATGAAAAGTAAGTAATCAATTCATTTTCTTAGCTAACAATTTTGATTACACTTAATCTCGTTTCGTTATGAGAAACATTTCACTCCTTTTTTAACTAATCCTAAGGTATTTCCCTCAGAAGAGTAATTATTGTCCGAAAAATTTTTCAAAAAAAGTGAGTGATAGCATTTGAAGGAAAAGAAGAACTCAATCTCTTGATCACATGATCGTTTTAGCTCCTCATTGGCAAAAACCTCAAACATTATCACTGCTATAGCTGTAGTGATGTTAAGTCTAGCGATGTTGCTTATATCACTATTTGGAGTCATTCCAGCATTGTATATAATAGGATTAGGGCAGGTAAATTCATTCATTCAGTCTTCTTTATTCAGTTCTATTGAAAAATAATTATATTAAATCATCCACCTCTCCTCTCCCTCCTTTTCAAAATGTCATTTTTTGATAATTGAACCTCAAAAACTTTCTTCAAAGATCGACTTTTTCTTAATCTAAGCGGTTGTTATTTACTGCCGTTGGTTTTTCTTATTCAGCAACAACACGAGGTTGGATATGAAATATTAGGTAAGTTTCAATTTGAAGTCCAATGAGGTTCATTTTGAAATGCGACTCATCCACCGATGCAGAAGATGAGTACGAATCAGAAGTATTTGACAATCAGTTAAAAAACGTCAATCACATCCTTCTAGAAATTGTTGTTGAGGACTTCAACGTAAAAAATTTGAACAATAAATGAAAAGAAGGAAATCTTTCATAGCATAGAATGAAGAAGCGAAGTCGTTTGCGTAGGATACATTTTCAACAAAATCCGTTCCATATTTGACTAGTAGATATAAGAGGATACAGTTTGAGGCTAGGAGTCACTTGTGAAAGAACTACTCTATGTCTATTCGATTTTAAAGCTCAACCTCTCGTCTTACGAAATATACAATCCTAACGAGAACCAAATGCATACACAGTAATATCTAATATGCTTCTTTCTATTTTCAGCTTGTGAATAAATGTATACACTTGATTGCATACGCCAGTAATAAAGGCTTGGAGGATAAGTCATGGTCTGTAAGAATGTCTGATGGTGAATTTCACTATCATATTTTGTACCTGATTGTTTGCTGCCTTGGTTTCTTCATACATCCAATGATATACAGTATACTGGTTGGTAATGATAACGTATAATTTGTTTTAATATTTGCATAACGAGGTGAATTCAATGAGTCAATGACTAGCTTCACCTAGTTGACAATTTCCCAGACTGACATATAGAAGCCATAATATGAGTTTTTATAGCTCTTCGACATCGTCGCCAGTGAGGATACACTGCGAAACGTTATTAGTTCAGTGACAAGAAATTGGCAATCAATCATTCTTACTGGCTTGCTGGCACTAATTCTTGTCTATATATTCTCTATCATCGGATACACATTCTTCCAGAGAGGTATAACGATTGTTTTTATTTCGCCAAGCTTTTAATCCCTGCTTCAGATTACCAGATAATCAACAAACCATATTTTTCACAGATTTCGCTCTTGAGGTTGAACCATTAGAGCCGGATTTGCCATCAACAGTATTCACTGATGATCCTAATCCTGAAACGTGTTCGGCTGACAACGAATGTTCATCAGACAAATCTGTAAAGTCGCTTGAAACACATGAAGACGGTAAGCTGTTTCTGAATTCTATGAAAAATTCGTGGATATAATAAGTGCACAATGAGGAATGATCTACTCGCCATCTATTAGAGTGAAATGTAAGAATACAGCGATTCGAGCTGATGAAAATGTTGCGACAAAAACTGCATTTCTTGCTTTATCGATTTGAGGTTTTGAGTTATTCTATGAGTTCTTGCTTTGTATTCTGCATATTTTTTATAGATAAATATAAAATTCCATCATGTGAGACATTACGTATGTGCATCATTACAACGCTAAATTGGGGATTACGCAATGGAGGTGGAATTGGTGACGTATTGAGAAATGCCGGTCCTGAGGTAGGTTTCCTGATTCCATGACGTTACATTTCGGTTGGAAAAGGGAATAAAGGGAGGAGTCATCTTTTGCTCTTTGAACTTTCAGCTCTATAATAGACAATAATCTGAGATATAATTTAGTTTTTTATTTTTAGGAGAAACTATTTTACTATCGAATCATCTACGATTTGTCGTTCTATATTGTACTTATCGTTATCGTTTTGAATTTGATTTTTGGTGTCATTATTGATACTTTTGGTGATCTGAGAACGGAAAAAAACGATAAGGAGGATGTTTTGAAAAACAGTTGCTTTATCTGTGGATTAGAACGTGGCAGGTAAATGTTAACCTTATTCATCAAATGACGATAACTCTTCTTTGTGACTCCGTGAATTTGTAAGATCTTACCAAACTTTTGTGATGTCTCGGCATACATTCATCTTCATCGTGATGACGTGTTGTTCAAGTGCAATCCTTCTCCATACAATACATTAATCCTTCTTCTGAGTAGATCCTATCACATCAGTGTAGTGTTCATTTCTGAAAACAATTTACCGTCTTTGAAGGAGTGTTATGCTAGGCTTGCTGCGCTTGAAGCGATGCGAACCGGTTTGCGGAACTTTTGAAACTGCTTATTACACACTAAAATGGATTTCACTTTTTGTAAATTGAAATTAAAATTAAGACGTTTCAAGCAGCATAGATGGTGTATCAGTCACGACTAAGTATTCTTGACGGTTCCCTTATATAATGGAACATCTATTTAAACTAATTTCAATCCTTTACGATTCTCGTCAATTGGCTGGATTTCAGGTTTGATAACCGTTCAGTAACTTTCGAAGAGCATCAAGCTGAAGAGCACAATCTTTGGCACTATCTTTATTTTATTGTTTGGCTACAAATTAAAGATGAGACAGAATTCACCGGACCAGAAAGTTACGTGGCACAATGTGTTAAGGTTATAAGTTTTTTTTTCTTCTCAAATTATTTCAATTCAACGATGGTATACAATTTTGTTACGTTTTCATTTGACCTTAACTCAGTCCTCCGCTTACATTCCCAATGTTTTAGTTCATTTCCATTTAAATGTAAATATAATCGTACTACGTTGCGATCTAAAAATGATCAACAGATTAGTTTCATGATCGCAGTGAATCAGCCTTGGTGTCTTGACACTTTCCCTATATCAATACATTCACGTCGTATCCTCTAAGACCTCATCCTTAAAATAATACCTCATTCAGGATCGAAATCTTGATTGGTTTCCACGTATGCAAGCCATCTCACTGCAAGATGTTGATATTGAAACAGATCAGCCGGAAATCGCAGCACTTCGTGAACAATTACGTCAACAAAGCCAAGCTATTACTGAACTTACGGCTACAGTCGACACTCTCAGACAAGTACTTTTGAGCCTACCTCTAATTTGAGGAAAAAAATTGAAAGTGAAAACAATTCTATCCCATTACTGTCTTTTTTCCTTCAGTTTATCATCGAATTGAGGACGTAGTGAAACTAGTGGAGTGCTGACACATGAAAAGCTTCGGAACGTAGACGACCACCAGTGAATGTCTGAAGATTAGAAATCGTTTCATTCGGTTCATTGTTTTCGTTGTTTCATACTTCTACCCCAATAAGCCTCATGAAAAAGCTTTTCTATATCATCACTTTTGTTGAGAAGTTTGTATATAGAAGGAGTCCAGAACTTCTCTTCAACATCTTTTGCATAGAATTCATTGAAAACAAACTTCTGTTGTAGTCTAATAGGGATTGTGGTACTTCTCATTCCAGCTGTTCCGTTTCCTCAGTATTGCATAAGCACCTACGTAAGTAGCTACTCCTACAGTACCTAGTTTGTTGTTTTTTTTATTTTTGTTTTCAAGTGTCATGCAGTGATCCTCACTAATGAGGCAGAAAGAAAAAATTATGCAGATTCTGTGTACCATCAACTTATGTATGCAATTTGATTTTCCTTGCTTTAACTAACTAGTTGGTTTCTTTGACTTGCTTTTAGTCATTTCAGATTGTTGTGTCATTTCTTTCTTGTCTGTTATTCTTCATATCACTATTTATTCACTCATTCTTTTCATTTACATCATACTTTCATTACTTCACTCACCGTGATTCCATATTTATCAATAACTACCTTCATCACTTCGTTTTTAACTGACAGTAATTTTTTTCATCGCCATTATTTTTACGGATAATCACGACCAGTTGTACCTTGTAATCACATAAATTTTACTTTCTAACGTCACCTCATCCATAATTTTTCTTCAAGCACTTAGGAAAATGTTCTCGCGTATTTATTTTTGTCGGATTTTCATTAAAAGTTATTGACATTGTTTGTTATTTCTATTAATGGAATAGGTACTGTATCAGATCTACCAAAAAGTTCTGTCCGTTTCAATGACAACAATTATCGACAAGTAAACACATGTGTATTTGACTCATGCTTTGCCATCTACTTCTTCGCATAATGTATACATATTGACGTAGCAGAGTATCTTAAACGAAGTTGATTAACGTTGATCTCAAGTGTACAGCGATAATGAGCCCATGAATACTGATATAGTTCATTTTAGCAGTCGTATCCTATATGAATTACCACCACAACATGGCTGGAGGTGCGAATATAAATATGGTCCATTGTGCTGAACCCTTTTTAGGACCCTGCTTTTTCATAATGTCCTTCTGGTCCTTTCAAAAATGATCTGTATGAAAAGCTTATAGACAAGAACCAAACTGCGCGATAACTTCGAATGTTCTTGTCCTGTTCTCCTGCACTTCCTAGTTCAGTTCCGGACTTTTAGCGTACAGGATTCCATTCACAAACACATGAGAACGATGCAAATATTTATGTGTCTATAAAAGATATCAATCGACCCAGCATAACAGAATTAGGAGGTACATCTTCTTAGTTAACCAACATCTCAACATGGCAGAACCGCTTGTGGCTCAAGATTTACCTCCTATCCGAAACCTGAGGTTGCACCACACAGCCTACCAACTAACCGGCTCGAGATCCATTTAACAAGGATCCGATGAATAATCACTGTTGTATTATGATGTCATATGTCGAAAATACATTTAAAAACGCAGTCTTAGAAAATTTTTCATTCGGAATATTCAAAACTAATGGAGCATTTGTTAGAAAATCAATCCATCGTTGTTATAGTTGAGCCTCTTGTAGTTGGGCAGTATGTAGTTGAGCCGTTGGACTTTATAGATGAGACCAATTGACTCTTGAGGAATACGCACCGTGAAGATTTAGAGGTGCGTGTGGGATTTGTGTGTATTGAGTATTGAGACGATCGATAGTTCTCTTGTAGTTGGCTAGTTACCTCAAACTTGGGTAATTAAACCTTTATATAAATACATATCAATAACACGACAACAAACAACAATAAATAACGAATAGTTAAAACAATAAAATACAATATGAAGCGATTGTGATTCAGTAAGAAATGCATGATAGACCAATGTATCAGCTGAGAATAAATACTGTTGAAGTTTGATTATACTTACGAGAGATTCGACGAATTATTCATTTATAAAGAGTGAAGAAGTCCTACTACTCAATACATGAAAGTAAGTAGTATGCAGATGTTAGTATGATATGAGTAAAAATATATCATAAGTAAACTAATATGTCGGGGATGAGTAATAGCGTGTTGCGCGGACAGTGTGTTACCGATTTCGTAAGGGAATGGTGGCAGCTAATGGGAGGAGCATCTCATGCCCGGCAAGGTATCGATAGATCGGTGTGGATGACCGACCCATCGATTGGTGTGTACCGATGGGTGAACAGAAAAATAGGTGAAGAGTGAATATAGAAAAGAGAGAGAGAGAGGGAGAGAGAGAGAGATGTTAGCTAAACTATAGAGTACAGGTTAGATAAGGTTGAGGATAGAAAAAATCCTCTATGTAATAGAGGAGATTTTTCTATAAGCTCTCTTTTGCTCTGACTCATCTTATTTAGGACAAAGCGTTGGACAACGTGAAAACAAAAGCCAAATGCTTTACAAATTTTTACCTCATGACCACACAACATCCATTTCGTTGTAGAGGAATTCGTAAGGGCAACACAACTTCGTAGCCGTTCATTATTAACGTTTCCACATGATAGTTAATAAGCTGGCAAAAGAGGATGCAGTTGACAGAGTACTCCTTTTAAACTTCGCTAATTGATCGGTTGTGTTTTCGGAAAATTTGAGCGAGATAGAATCGACGATAGAGTAGTGAAATACGGTACTTTGATAGTATAATACATGAAAAAACTACAATTAAAGAAATCGTAGAAGTTTTATATGAAGTAAAAGTGATAAGTGGCTTTGAATATCGTTTGTTTTTCTAACTGACAAATGAAAGTATACGAAAAATTAAGCTTTTTATGGTAGACCTGACAAGTGATTATAAACAACGTAGTGGAACTAAAATCGATGTGTATTTTTTGTGCAAAAACGGTAAGCATTTATGGGTTTGCATGAAAAATTGTGCATATAGTAGAAAACTATAAGAGGGATTGTTTGCTGAAGAGTGCGAACAAGGAACAAATTACCACTTTGGATAATAAGTGCTAAGGAGTTGTGATATGTAATAGCCAATCTTGTTGTTTTCGGCACTGACAGTTATTGCTTTGTTCGATGGTCCATCTTATATGGTAGTGTGTGCCAAGCACAACTTCCATTCTTCTCTATCTTACTATAATCATTCCAGAAGGTGAATTTCTGCAACTGTAGTGTCATACAAATTCATTCCTAGCTTTAGCTAATATACATCTGCATTTAGTTGACGTAAGCTGAACGCGTCAACTATCGTTTTAGCTGAAAAAGTTCTTTTCTTAGTATTTCTTGTACATTCGTAACCCATTCCTTTGACTACATACATAGTTGTTGTACCTGTATTTCGCTATCGATGTGTATTCCTCTAATTTAGAAGATATGAGTTACACATCTTAGCCAAACGTTCCGAGGGCCGACAGATTATAAAATCACATCGTTTGAAGGATTTTTGGATAGTGACTAGGTTTCTGGAAGTAATTGGAATGTCAGTCCACATTTCTTGAGGTCACTTATATGCTAAAGTTAACAGAAAAACACGGAATTTTGAGAACATTAGTTGGACTCGCTTTCTTTTTCTAAGGTTGAAGTGCACAACATGCTGCATTGTTCTTTTATTTCTTTACTCATACTGCTCTACATGATAATTGAAAGTCCAAGCGATGCATGAGAGGTGGTGTGCGTAATCAGAAGACGAAGTATGGATTATCGTTCTTCCTACCATTCCCCACATTAATTAAATACTTATATTTGCTCGCAGTACGATCGTTTTTCCACTTTTTAAATATAGAGGTCTCCTGTGCTTTACTGGTACCTCTCAAAGAAAAAACAATCTCATTTGCAAAACGGAAATTCGTTTGGTATTTTACGTCAATGTGTATTTCTGGTCCCAAACAAAAGACTTGATCATACGGCGCTACAACAAACAGCTTTGGGGATACGGTGACGAATTGTCGAACTCCTTTTCTTTTGAATATAATAAGATGAGAATGTCGATGAGTTCCGATAGCTGTTAGCTAGCTTTTGTATATTGCGCATCTGCAGGTCATAGTTGACGACTGATTATCGGATTTCATTCATGACCGTTTATAGAAAATGCTCATATTAATTTGTGTGAATGACGAATAATAAGTTACTACTCGGTTTTTTCTATATTTTATCTCATGAATGGAGAAACCGTAGCACAAGAGTGAAAGTGTCAGAATCAGTATTCCTGGCTACACCCAGACCTACTCAGCCCACTCCGTAGTCAGTGAATTGATAGCACAGAATTCTGGGTAAGATAGAGAGCATTAGCTTGGTGAAACATGGTCAACTCAAATCACTGTGTAGACTTTTTCCTCTTCATCAAACCTCAACACGAACGCGTAGGCGCATTCCTGTAACTGAGAGTGATCAACGTTAAAAGTCATTTTACCTCATGAATTCATATTGATTTTTTCTTGGTCAGGTTATATCTGTATGACACATTTTTTAAAATCTTTTCCGTATCACTTCTATTGTGAAAGTGAAGCTTTGGTAAATATATGATCTATTTCAATAGAGCACTATTTTAAATGAGAAGTAACTTACCATGCTTAACTTGACTTACCATTATGCAGCAATGTCTATTTTTACTAACCATCGTATTTTGTTGAGTCCAATTTTTGATAGTGTTTTCAGCTCGACAAGCTTACGGTTGTGCAGTTACGCACAGCGATTGCAGAACATTTGGCATGTACAGTAAAACAAGGTACAAAAAAATCAGAGATGATCAGTATGCTTGAGAAATACTTTGGCGTATGATTAACCTTATTTGTACTCTGTTTCTTATCAATATATGACTTTCGTTCTCCGTTCGTTTTGACTGAAAATGAAACCGTGTCGTTTCATTCGTACTTTTATTTTCGTAACATCCATCTGTCTTGCTTACAATGATTATGTATAGTTCGTTCAAATAGTTTTACTGCTTCTTCCTCAGTCCAATCATTACTGATTCATCATTGAACTTTTGCGAAATCTTCTAGATCTCCACCAATTAGTTTTAAGCTGTTGATTGAGTACGTTTCCTATGTTTTGAGTTATGTGTTTCTTAATTCTGTTGTTGTATATCGTTAAAGTTTTACATAGTTTCATAGAACTGTAAAGAGGTTGATGAACAACGTCAAAAGTGCAAAGAATTAATTAGTCATAATTTTCTGGAAAAAGTATCTTATTACATTTTATTGTTGTTATCATTGTTATACCAATTATGTATTGGATATATTTTCGGTTTATTATGAAAATATAGATTACATTAATGTTATATTGAAATAACAAGAATAAGATGTATGGCGATTATTACTGTTTGTTTCTTGTGATTTCAACGGATATAAAGAAGGGCGATGCGCATGGGTGATAGGCTTGCAGTGTAGAAGCTTTCAGGATATTTTTGTGCCAAAACACGAAGCCACTGGACGAACGAGCGCAAGCGAATTTTCATTGTGCTGTCTTTTCCCATCTAATCGCTGTCCGCTCCAGCATTCTCTTATAATGGTTTACTCGCCTGAACTAATATTGGCTAATAAACACATTGTCGAAAGATTACCATAGTTACGATCAGGATGGAGACTGTACCGTGTAGTAGTTGTTAGGCAGCAAGTTACCTGGATTACCTGGATTCCCGTTGGTCATCGACTAAGTCGAGCGGGCACTAGTAAAGCTTCATTCTTCCCTATCGCGCGCTAAGATAGTCCGATGAGTTCTTATTGCTGTAGAGATTCGTTGAGCATCATAATCCTTTTTTAGGGCCTTGGTTAAGAGGCCTGAAGAGTAAGACCATCAAATTGGTGGTCCTACTGCAGTGCGTTTGATGTCCCGTGGAATCCAATCACTTACAGTTCGTGTCCACCGATCATCATTCATGCTAATTAGTTGAGTAGCAAGTAGTAGAAATAAATAGTAACAAGGTAGTGTTATTGAGAAGTGAATTATTGACAGATGATGGTTGTTAGTATCAGAAGAGATAATGAGCGTAGTTATTCAGTTGTCGGATACAACAATATAAGGATGATTCAATAAAGAAAATTCGTTAGAATCTTCTCTATATAGGAAAACAGGATTACGAGGTACTTCTGATGGATAAAGGGGACATGGTTTTTGGCGAATGAGTTAATTCTGAGGCATCTCTTGACTAACTATTAAAGGGTTTTAATAGAAAAAACTTCAAAGTAGAGTTTTCAGTTTGAATAGCAACGTTCCTGACATTTCATGGCACTTTTATTCATCAGAACTTGTTTTTTTTCTTTCCTCATAGAATCTCGCTGTAATTAAGATCTATCAGAGCTACTTTAACAACAACTCTACAGAGATGTTATGATTAGTTGAAAAGATTTTCTCGAAGTACAGGAAGGACTTATAGAGCTTTGGGTAAGCACGTTACTGGATAAAATGAATCATTGAATTGCCCTTACTTATTACTTAATTAGTACTATTTATTCTTATTTATTCATTTCTTTAGGGTATGTGTCAGCTCTTGAGTAGATTGCTCGCTCTTTATGTTGCCACGCGGGACTTATTATGGCCGTAGAACCGTACCTCAAACTTGGGTAATTAAACCTTTATTTAAACAAATAAAATATTACATCAAACTACAATAACGACATTCAAGAACATACATAATAAGACTATCCTAGATGAATTGATGATGTATATAATCAACTAGATAACAACAATTATTAACGAGATACGACGAGTAAGAATGATATATTAAGATCCAAAAGAATACATTATGAATCATGGAAACTGTATGAGACCTGTAATGCAACAGAATAACGACAACCAACTCAATCAATAATAAAGGAGAAAGGAGACTGTGCCAAGGTGATGAGTAAGGGGCACGGCTGAGATATCTGCTGCTGGTGCCTATATAGAGGATGTAGGAGTGGGCGGAGCCTAAATATTGAACTAGTGTCCCCTTTCTATGTCTGCGCATTTTCCCGCGCCTTCTGTAGAAGATGTTAAATGATACTGGATAAGTTATCTCTATTGAGTATAAGGAGAAAGAAATAGCAACTATTTTGATGAATAGTTAATATAGGGTATGGATGGATACGATTTAGCAGTCTTCGAATTACTCCAATCAGATATCGAAGAAAAGCAAAATATCAAGTTGTTCACTGGTATTTCTACTATTACCAAGAAGAAGAGAAAGAAATTAGAATAAGCTTAGGAATGATGATGACGTAATTGTTATAAAAGTACTCGTATTTTTGTGACGATTTTGTTAGTGTTCAACTTATTCAAATTAAATGTCTTCTATTGTTGATGTTATGATGAATAAACTGTTTCGTTTATATAATTTTCTTATAAGAGTGATATAAACTTGAAGCTTAATATGCAAAAGTCTTAATCGCTTTTGAATAGAGTTGGGTTTTTGGAGCTCTTTAGTAAGCGCTACCTAAAAGCTTTACGGAGCGCCGGAAATAACACAAAAGGTCCTCTTTAACGAAATTTAATCATACGCTAGTAGTTCAGCTTTAACATTTGCTACTAGTAGCGGTGTATAGCTGTAACAAACGGAATAAATGAAGCCTGAAATAAATTTGCAATTATGTTTAAAAGAAATTACTATCGAACACAAAATTGGAGGTCTAGAGTAAGCATTTAATAATGAGGACGTTCAGTCGCAATAATACCTCGCCATCACTAACAAGCAGCGATCAAAATGCATATTAGGTATAATGAATCTCCGAAATTAAGAATAGCAACGTGCTGCCAGTATTATAATGGCTGATGTTCACCAAAGTTCTGCTTCCTTGTGAGAATCACTCTGCTTGCTTTATATGGCTAGCGGCATTTTTTGCTCAAGCGTCAACTTAGCGATGTTAAATATAGAATTGGATAGAGAAAAAGTTTTAATTAATCATCACTATAAGCTAATTTGCTTATTTACGTATGTTGAAAAACGAACGTATTTTGAAATTACAGAGCCACATTGATGTTAGCTTTCAGTAATGTCAACAGAGGGGCTAACTAACAATAGTACTCTACAAAAAGACGTCATCACATGCGCTTTCGAGGGAGTGAAGAAAAAACGCCTGTCATACTCAGCTTGTTGGGCCTGAACAAGTCCGCGGCCAACCCCAGGCTTACGATGCCTACGAAACAGTAAATTGGTATCAGAGTAATCTGGGAAAGATAACTAGCACTGACTCAGTGAAGAGTGGTCCCACCGTATAGACCAGGATTGTATTCAACTACTTTCATTATATCACGTTGAAAACGAATGCGTAGGCGCATCTTTCCACAATGGATTGATCAACGCCAAAACTTCTCTTATCTCATCTTACTTGATTTTACGGGACAACACCCGCTGCGGATCAACATCACTTATAGGGGGAAAATTTGAATAGGCATCTCTTGAATCAAACAAATAAATGACTCGTCAAATTCTCATTGAACTAACTTCAAAAAAGAAATACTTTTATTGTAGATAATCAAAGTGAGATTTAATGAGTAACAGCTGCACGGAGTTAGACACCTCAATCCCAAATAATAAGACTAAACCTGGTAAGAAAAAAACGAAGCTCATCTCAATCATATGAGAAATGTCCGACGACAGTGGTTGTAAAAAATATTCTCTATCACGAAAACATTCTTTATCTCTCGTACAGGAGATTACATTAATCTAATTGAGATTGCTGGGTCGATTAAGCTCCCATATAATATTTATGAATAATAGGGAAGATGCCCAATGACCTTATTATTCCTCAATTGTTCCTTTACTCAATCTTTATTTTATCTATCATATCATTATTGTTAAGCTTCATAACATTGTTGGTGGAACACGCGTATCTTTGGAATATATTGCGACCTCAGTGATCTCTAATCAAAGTACGACTCCCTACATTTCGCATTCATCTATTCATAGCTCATGCAATGGACAACCGGTCTTTCCTTCTTTTTCCCTCTTTCCTCTTATCTTTTTTCCTTTTTTTTCTTCTTCTATTTCTTCTTTTTTGCTTTCTTTTTTCCTTTTTCCTGCTTTCCTTTTCTGTTGCCTTTTTTCCCCTCTTTTTTTCCGTTATTTTCTCCCTTTCTTTCTTTTTGTCTTTCACTTTTTTTCTCTGCTTTATATTTTCTTTTTTCTACTCTTTTTTTCTTCCATCTTTTTTCCTTCTCTATTCCTCTTTCATTTTTCTATCTCTTTTTCCCTTTTCCATATTTTTTCTATCTTTTTATTTTTTATATTTTTTCTTCCTATTTTCTTCCCTTTTTCCTTTCTCTTTTCTTCTTCTTCTCTTCTCTTTCTTTTCTTTGTCCTCTTTTCTTCTTCCTAATTTATTTTCCTGCTTTTTCTTATATTTTTCCTTTTTTCTTTCATCTTTTTCATTCCTGTTTTTTCTCCTTTCTTTTTCCTTTATTTCCTTTCGTTTTGTCGTCTTACTCCTCTTTTTTCTTCCTTTTTATCCTTACTTCTTTTCTTGGTTCCTCTTTATTTCCTCTTCTTTCCTTTATCCTTTTCTTCCTTTTTTCTTTCTCTTTCTTCTTTTTTCCCTCTTTTTTATTCCTATTTATGTTTTCCTCCTTCCTTTATTTTCTCTCTTTTCTTCGTTTTTCCCCTTCTTTGTTTCTTCCCTTTCTACCCTTTTCCCCTTTTTTCCCTTTCTTTGCTTTCTTTTCTCCCTCTTTATATTCTTTCTCTCCGATTTTTTCTTTCTTTTGCCTCCTTTTTTCCTCTTCTTTTTTTTTCTCTCTTTTCCGCTTTCTTTCTCTATCTGTCCCTTATCTTGTTTTTACGCCTACCTCTATTGTTTTTTCCTATCAATATTCCTCTTTCTATTTCATCTCTCTTTTTCTTTTATTTGCTTTCTTTCTTTCTCTTATTTTTCTTTTTTCATCTTCTTATTTTCTTTCAATCTTTCTCTTTCGTTCGCTTCCCTTTCCTCATCTTTCTTCTCCCTTATTTATTTTTTTTCTTTAAAAATCTTCTCTCTCGTCTCTATCTTTTTCTCGATTTTTGGTGTTTCATTTTTTTGCTTCCTTCCTTGTTTTCTCTTTCCTTGTTTCTTTTATTTACTCGTTTTCTCTTTGTTCATTCCTCCTCTCTTTTTCATCTTTTTTTCCCTCGTTTTCCTCTCTATTCAATTCCTTCTCTTTTATTTCCATCATCCTCTCGTTTTCCTTCTTTCTTTCTTCTTTCTTCCCTATGCTCCTAGCCCCTCACTTTTCCCTAGATTTTTTTGTTTTTTATTTTTTTCACGAATAGGATTGACGCGGATGACGAGATCACAAGCAAGGAGAGATATACGATTGGAAGCATATAAGTGGACGATACGCTGCAGAGGACACAAGGAGGAGCAATGACAAGGTATGCGGTATACGGTAGGTAAGTATTAGTTGATCCAGTTTTATTTTTGATTTGCACAATTCAATCTCTTGATAGAATTGAAAGTAATCAATTTTATATATGACCACCACTGACGACACGGACAGCGATCCCTAAGGAGAAGATGTTGTCGTGGCTTATGATGATGGTTGGTAAGTAAGCGATAATTCGATTCTGTTTAATTCTTTTGTTTCCCGATTACGCTTCTGAGTAATTTTTGATAGATAGAAAAGTGTTTCTTTTTTCGCTCGTATTTATTTTCGTAGAATCACCTTCCTACTTTTCTTCTTTTTCGTTTCTTTTTCAGCTTTTGTTTCTTTTATATTAACGTTACATGCATTTCTGTATTTTGCTTCTCCTTCTTGCTTTCTTGCTTCTTGGAACTTCTCCGCAGACCTTCCTGGATGCTTGTGCAGCAACTCCTGCCATCAAGTTTCATAAAAGGTTATTTTACTTGTAGATTCGTTTGATAACTGGTTGCATGGTCCGCTTAGTGTGTTGCTCCTCCAATAATTTGTAATTTAGTTTATGTTTACCGGTTGTTGTAGAAGTAGTGCTTTTCCGTAGCAGCGTTTCTAAGAGAGGTCAATTTGTGTTTTTGAGTAAAACTAACATCTAATTTCGTTACGTTGACTTCTCCTTATCTATTTTCTCATGCTGTTTTTTTGGAGCTTTAAGGTTTTTCATTGTTTCCGTAGTTGCTATGCTTTTATTCTGCGTTTCATTTTTTTCCTTAAAATGTCTTTTGCGTTCAGCAAGCTATTCAAATGTTGTCTGAAAGTCAATTGAGGTCAGTTGGTTTGGTGATTTCAAGATCTCCAATTATTTATTTTACTTGCTGTGTGTTGTTTTCTCTATTTCATTTAGTAGGTTTGTGCACATCTGATAATTTGATTACAATGTGTTGAATTCGTTTTATAATTCTTTAAGAGCCGGTTTGAGGTCCGCGTAAGGTTCCAAGTTTTGCGGCCAACTGAGAATCATAAGACGTTTCATGGCTGTTGTTTCATAGAAGCTTTGATGGCTTCTGTGATAAGAAGAATAGAATTATGTAACTTGATTCTTTGTTTGCAATTACCTTCCTCCTATGAGGTACCAAAAATTGAAGTGTATCAGACTTAGCCACAATGTAGTCTTTTATTTTGAGTTGTTTCATTTTATAATAGGAAATAAAATCTGAGCAATCAAGGAGGATTTGCGGCTGGATTTTTTCATCCTGTGAGTTGAGTTGACAGTGAGACCAATATTTCAGTATTGAGAAAAAAATCAATTGTCTTCTTCATTCAAATGAATGCCTTTTTGATAGCTCTGCGATTTTTTCAAATTCGAGTTAATCTAAATACTTATGGTATGCTGTTACAATTCTAGAGCTGCGATTCTGTGATTTCGACTGTTTTCTTCAGTCTTTCAAATTCACTGAGCTGAGACAAGTACAAGTGTATGGTTTCTACGATTCGTAATTGTAGACGTACTGTTAGTTCGGATGTGATCAATGAACTCTCCGCTACCAAATGAGAATCACGTATATCCGTTCCAGTTGTCTAGCACTTAGATTCCGAACTTATGCTCGTCCAGCTGAGATTTTTGAATCAATTGTTCCTTGTCTTCTTTATTAAATAGGAAAAACCACAGTATCTCCTTTGAATCGATGGGAAAGTTAATCTGCTGACTGTGAACACGTTGACTAACTGTGTCCTTTGTGGCGTTCGTTCAAGATTGTAAAGGTAGTTTTCGACTTTCCATTACTTTCTTGTAAATTGATTGTGTTGTTGCCACTACAGAGGAGAGTTTTGTGTCCTGTAGATTGAGGTATGATGCGCAAGCATGGCATTTACTTGCTCTCATTTTCATTCTCAGTTAATCTTTTTTTAGAGGTCACCTATATCTTGCGAGTGCACTGCATCACTCCGAAAGCAATCCAGAATTCTACTCGTTTTCTTATTTCTCCATTAAATTTGGAAATAGAAATGGGAAGTTGGTTCGTGATTGGTTCGCTTTTCATTTCAATTCAAAATTTATCGATATTGTATCTTTTCGCATTCCTATTATTCTTTCTAATTCCAGTAGAAATTGTTGTGCGTTCTCTATC
>KN716241.1:16254-30355 GCA_000816705.1 Dictyocaulus viviparus | reverse complement strand
CAACATTGTACCATTACATGGCCGAGTGTTTACCTCGTCCTTACACGATCTGAATGTCTTAAATGTAGCTAAGCATCTGCTTTGTCGAATTCATGTGAAATATCGCTTGTCGCACTGTTATTGAACGTACCATTTGCTCCACAAGTACCGCTACTTTCGAAATTCATTTAATCGCTTTCATATTGTCAAGCACTTGAACTTCGTGAGTTATGCGTACAGAAATTATATTAATTATCATCTTATTCGTATCCTTTGATCAATTCATTGTCTATCCCTCAACGATTAGAAATCCTAACCAACATTTTTATCCTCATGAAACTAGAAAATCAAGATCTCTGTTTCAAATTCTTGTGACTTCTTTATATTCTGTCACCCTATCATTCAGTTTATCTTTTTCGGTGCCTTTCAATGAAACAAAGTCGCGTCGTTCTTGTGTAGAAGGTTTTAGGAATGAAAAAAGTGTAGAATATGACGAGGCGACGACGTACGCCGTAAAGTACGAAATCGCACGTCTTCGTATTGCCATTCCTTTCATATCATTTATTGATCGCAGCTTTCTGTACGTGCATAATATTTGTGTGGTTTCTTCACCTATTTTCTTCTGATAAAAAATCTCACTATTTCTTCTTTATCGTATCGATCAGAAAAAAAAAGGAAATATTAAAAACATTCAACATATCGAATCAAATTCATATTCTTAGTAGTTGGCATGATATTGAAAACGCAACGAACAACGAATGCATCACAATCTGTACATCTTCCATTTTTCCGTTTCGTGTTCGTCTCCATGGTGTTCAGTCGATAGCTGGCTGCATTTCCTCCTTCACTGTACAAAATATATGCATTTTTTTTCAAAGTGATTATCGTGCTACTATGACGCAAATTCACACAAAAAACACGAGCTTATTCGATCAAATTTTTTCCCACAATAATTTCATCATAGAAACACTTTGTCATATTCAAAGACGTCATGCTTAATTCATAGCTGGAAAGGCCGAATCATTTTGTTATAGATGAATTTCCTGAGAATTTTGGTGAAAAGCTTGATGCGTGTTGCGTCCACATACTTTAGCCAGCTTCTCTGAACAACAATCTGCAACATGTAGAACTAACTGTTCATGCTCATGCAGATTCTTTTTTACATCACGTTTCTCCATTCGATGACGTTGATCGGTCAGAGCATCTGTATAACAACACGTGGCCTTTCGTCCATTATTGACCCCACCCATTTCATATAACCGGTTACAAATCACGTTGCTGAATTCCTTGGGTAGATCAATATTTGGAATAGTTTCATATCGATAAACTTGCTACACACTGCAGGATTTTTTCTTTGTTTCTGTATTACTAGCTGGAAAGCTATAATCGTCGGAGCGGTAAACCATGTTCAGCATTTGTACGTCGTATATTCACACGAAATCATAGTAGACGCTGATATTTATATAAATTATAACGGGGATTTTATAACGTACATTCGTGATCCTAACATATAAAGAAATCTGACTTGGATCAAAGAATGAAAATTTTTAGCAATATTGAATATTGCAAAGGCTTTTGTCGACTTTGAATACAGAGGAGCCGTAGTGATATGCAAGCTTAAATTGATTCATGCTGGCATATTCATATTTGTCATCTCAACTGAATCTATAATGTAAATAGTTAGCATATTATGAGGAAAACGATGTATGGTGCATCTGTACAGGAGTATACAAAAAGTGTCATCGTGCGTTTAATGTACGTTCAACTAATTAGATGATGCCATAGTACAGAGAAGCAGAAAAAACAAAGGTCATAAGTCTGGTTATATTGTACTGAAAAAAGTCATCATGAAACCGAGTACTTTGCAAATTGACGGTGCTCATTAATTAGGCTCATTTCTTGATAACATAACTGTAGGTCGGAACATTTCATGTGAATTGCTGCTACTGGTTCCTTTCTTTTTTTTTCTTAGATGTTCTCTTCTTTGACAGAATGTATGATATATTTTGCTAATATATGCCGACTACCGCCTTAGAGTCAAGCAGAACCGCAATCATTACGGAGTCAGTGAATTGGTATTAGAGAAATTATGGTAAGATAAATAGAACTGAGTTGGTTGAGAGTAGTCAACTCAGGTCACTGTATAAACGAGACTCGAATTCAACCATCTTCACGATGTTACGTTGATACCGAATGCGTATACGCATCCCATAACATGAATCGACCAACGCCAAGGTTCACTTTGGATGCCTCGTGTGACAATAATTTTTTTCATAGCAAAGTGAATAAAATCATTGACATTAGTTTCCTATCTTCAAAGTTGTTCTGAGGAGAAAGGGATAAGTGGATTACGCAATTTTGAATTTAAGCCATAAGCATTGCACCGTACTACATTCGATATCAATGCAAGGCGCTACTGAAGTATTGTATTAGTACGCAGTCAATAAGAATCACATTCGTAGGATTGGTTGACGTGATAGGCGATCTCTTAGATGCCGTCCGTCAAGTAAAATAGAAATGTTAAGATGTAGTAGTTGTCTAGCATTTCCATAACGTTTCTAGCGTGTTTATTCATATGTCTTCTCGATAGCATCAATCATTTTCAATTTTCTTAAATCACTATCGTTCAGTCACCGTTTCATCTAATCGACTGAAAATGATTGATTTGCTGAATATTTCCTCTAGTATGACTCTTCATTGCACAAGAAATCGGTCACTTATTCTTGTATTTGGAGTGAAGCAAACTTTTCATTATTCTAAAAAAAGCTATTCCAAATTTCTTGCTTACGTAAAGCTTTTCGAGTATTCTATTTTTGTATACTAATTCCATATACCACCTTTTTCGTACTGTTCAAGAGCGATTTTTTGCTAGGTTTCAACGAATTTCTAGCATCATTGACATCACTACTTTCTATTGAGGCCTCACTCGTCCTCAATTGTATGTCTCATATATCTGTCTATTTATTGTTGTACGTACTGACGTTTTAGTTGCGCTCATCACTCCGACGTAGACTAAAGGTTTTTTCGCTTATTCACGATTTCTATTGCCAGCCAAACTCTGTGTAACTCAGTAAATTTTGCCCACGCTTGCCATAAGCAGTGAGATAAGGGATCAAAAATACAACCACAGCATCATTCTTACAACATCGGCTCACTGAGCTGTTTATTATTTAATTAAGAAGCGTGCAACATATGTGCAATAAAAAGCAGCGAAAAGAGTTCTATTATATGAAACCAGGTATTTTGTAATCATTCTTAAGTTTTCATTATGCGTCTGATTACCCTCCCTCAAAAACTGATCGTAAGAAAATCATTTGAGAATGAGTTTGATTCTATGGTGTATATACTTTCGCTCCGAATAATTGATGCGAAATGACGAAAAAGAGTTTTCTTCTGAGTTTGGCAATATTATCACTTTGTGAGCCATCGAGGTCAAATGTCGACAGAGCGCTATAACATTTCGGGTATAGTTCTTGTCAGATTACAACTAGTCGTTTGCTTACTACAATTTTACACCACTAAATATCATTGAATGTGCATTCTTTTTGGCAGAGAGCGTAGTAAATGTTCCAATAAGGTATTATGTACTGAATGCTTGCAAAATCATACTCGGTGTCAATTCCTATATGCTTATTCTAAAGTAATTTCTAAAGCGCTGCTAAGAATAATTCATTCATATCAGCATGCCAGCTAGAACTAGGTCTATTACCTTCCGTTCTTTATTCAGTCTTATCACAAATCTCTATTCTACAGCAGCAGTCGATACGTGGTTACTGAGTCCCTTTTCACCTGTAACTCGGAGCCTAGCATATTCCAGTCGTTTTTTTCTTGAACGACCGCCGTCTATAGTGTTGGTCTTCTACTTACATGGTGATACCGGCGCCGTCCATTCCGTGATTCTGAAATCATTGTGAGCTGTTGGTTACAGCCTTTCAAAGTTTGCCATTAATATGTCCGCCAATCTTGCAGGTGGTCGATGAAGTGGATATTTTTGCCCTACTGGGTACTGTTCTACAAATCTGTCCATTTATCTGCCGTCTTATTATATGAGCTGCTCATATATGTTTTGCTTTTGACACGTATTCTTCTGGGTCTTACGCGCAAAGTAAATCTAAAGGTCAGTGCTGCTAGACCCGGCTTGGTATTGTGTTTGCCGGTTTTATTAAAGTAGACGCCTTCTACATTGCTTGTGAGTAGTTCAAAAAATCTTGAACGTCGCTGAGATGTCATTTTTGTTCAGAAGAATAGTCGGGAGAATTGTGGAATCACATTTTCGTCACAAAGTATGCACATTTTTGGGTTTGTTAATTGGGCTATGACCTCTGTCAAAGGTCTTCACACAATCTAATATTTCTCTTTCTTCTGCTATATCCGTCGTTTATATCGTACTCCATGTTCAGTTAATAAATCGCCGAGGTATACGTAAGATTTGGTTCTTTCGATTCAAAACCGTCAATCGTAATTTAATTTCCATGACACCATAAGTTTCATATGAACTACGTTTCTTCTTGTTTATTCACAGTCTTACATTTTTCTCAACTTTGTTCAATTCGTCCAACATCATTTCTACTTTTCTGCTCATCAAAAATAAGATGATGTGATATGCAAAACGAAAGTTTCATAAGAATTTCTCATTGATATGAATGTCTTTATCCTTCTCCAACGACTTCTTTATCCGTTGCAAGATAAATGTGAAATAAAACGGCCTAGGTAATCAATATTTGGGTGCGATTTGTACAAGTTCTCCCAGGTTTTTATTGTAAATAAGGCTCACTAGCGTAAAAACTTGACATTCTCTTCACCTAATTAGAGAATTTAGTTTTACAGCCGTAATCTTGCGCTGCACTTAGCATCGCTACTTGTTAGTCATTTATGATTCATTTTCGACATAATCAACAATACATTTTGGTTTACTAGTTGTGCTGCAACACTGCCACATCGATCGGCATTTTTTACTATTCTTCAATGTCAAATAAATTGAGAAATGTTTGATAAATGAGAAGGTATTTTTCAGCGACTTGGCAGGATTTTTTTGTCCATTACAGTAAACAGGAGTTTTCTTTTTTTATACTACATGTAAATATTTGAAAAATTTCCAAAATAATATATGGAAGAATGGAAAGTGATTTCTCTTATGACGTGTTGAGAGTGTGAGGATGATTATTCTAAACTTTAGTTTTCATTGATTTGTAGTAAATTAAGGACTTTTTTTTACAATTTTATATGCGGGCGCTTTGTATAGTATCTACCACTATGGAAACTTTATCATTTTGTTGTCAGATAAAATGCCTCGTCAATTGTGAAGACAAGAAAGAGTTATGGACGTTATCGAAGGCGAAATTCCAGGATCAAGCCAAATAATCACGTTAGAAAACTATAAAGTTTGTTATTTAATAATCGTTCCTCTATGTTGTTAATTGTAACTACTTAAAAATCTATGGCTGAGGTAAATTTAGGATAGATGTTCTGTGAGAACGTTTTTGGTCATACATGTATACTAAATTTCCAAACTTCACGAGTAAATACTGAAATAGAGTTTTGTAAATACCGACGATATCTTTCTGGACTTTTAAATATCTGATAAGAGGTTATTTATATAGAGCTGGATTCTTTAACTTAATGTCTCTAAATCTCAGTATTAATTTCTTATAAACACTATGCCGAAAGCTCACTCAAAATATCAACTATGTCAAATTAACTTAGAGTACATAACGTTTTTTCTTAATATTTTGAAACTTAGTCTTTAATTGTTACCTTTTCCCAACATAAATCTAAACCAAATAAATCATGATCTCAATGTAAACATCTTGGTATACATGGGCATCACATAATGTGTTCTCGACAATTCATCAAGCGTTCGAAATAGCAATTTCGAAACGTTTTACAAATAAAAACTCGTTTGGAATATGATATTTTCCACCTATATTTCTTAAGATTTTCGTTTCAACGGGGATTTATCTTTTGAGTTCCAGAAGGGTGCCCAAATCTGGTACAGTGATCCGGAACTTGTCTGGATTCCAGGTGAATTAGAAGATGATATAACTTTTTCAACGCGGACAATCAGGATACGTCTGGAAAGTAATGAGGTTAGGCTTTTATTCCTGGTCTTTTCCAAATTTCTCATTGTGTTTATGTAAGACTCATTCAGGTCGTCGAGTCTACTATAGCATCGCCTAGTCAACTGCCGTTTCTACGGAATCCTGCTATACTCATTGGTAAAGATGACCTTACTGCACTTTCTTATCTCCATGAGCCTGCTGGTTTGTTTCATTTTTGAACCTTTCTCAATGTAGATATTAATAAAATAAATACAGGCAACTAAATAGTGGATAGCATTAACCGGAATCTTGTATTAACATGAAGAATGTACTAAAATATTTTAGTTCTACATAATTTACAAGTGCGATTCATTAATCTTGGTTATATTTACACTTACTGCGGTATAGTCTTAGTGGCTGTCAATCCTTACTCTGAATGCTCTCACTTATATGGCGAAGAAGTGATACAGGTGTCTTCTTTTTATGTAAATTTTTTCTTCATTCAATAAGCTCTTGTAGGTGTACAGTGGAATGGGTAAACAAGTGCGTCAGCTCGAACCCCATATATATGCTGTTGCAGAAGAAGTGAGTATTGAAGTATCAAAAACTATTGAAATGCACTTGCGAATAATGAGATTCTTAAAACATTATGTATTAAGTCCAGCTAACATAGAAGTAAGTAGATAGTACGCATACCCACTTTATCAATGTGTTCAACATTTTTAGGCCTACTGTGATCTAGTTGAATTTCAAAAATGTCAATCTATCATAGTCAGTGGTGAATCAGGAGCTGGCAAAACTGTTTCTGCGAAGTTTGTCATGAAGTTCGTCAATTCTCTATTCTCTACTTATTGCAAACAAATGCGAATTTGTGTGGAAGATAGCTTAGAATTATTAAGTTCCCATTAAAGTGTTTTCTCCTAGTATTTTTCCTTTTATTTTTCAACAAGTCATAATTTTGCAGCGATATAAATTGTTTTAGATACTTTGCTTCCATTGCTTGCCGTCGTGTTGAATCGACGGGCATCGAAAATCGCATTCTAGCTACCAATCCCATAATGGAAGCCATTGGCAATGCTAGGACAACGAAGTGCATAAAAATATATTTTTGTACAAATTTAAAATAGTTTTACTGAAATGTGTTCTAGGAACGACAACTCGTCTCGTTTTGGAAAGTTTATCCAGATAAATTTTGATGATAAGTTCAGCATATCTGGCGCAAAGATGAAGACGTACTTACTCGAAAAAAGTCGACTCGTGTTACAAGTAAGTTTGGGTGTTTTTTCTAACTTACAGCAACAAAGTCACATTAGTCATGCATGCTTTATTATAACATATCGCTTATCTGTTTAGGCGAAAGACGAGCGTAATTACCATATTTTCTACCAGATATGTGCAGCTCGTGAACATCCTCTGCTGCTGGATCTTGCATTAGGTTGTGACTTTAGAACAATCTGTTCTTCGCCATACGAACCTAACATAGAGTAAAGTTCTGAGAAATTCTATTTAAGATTTGGAGTTCTAATTACATTTTCTTTAAGATTGTTCTCGTTGAAGTACAATAAAGAGGGCATCTCTTCTTAATGAAGAGCACCAATGTCCTAGTAACTGCAATAACCAATTGTTGTTTGCAAAACATTTATTGCAGAGGGATTAATTCCGCATATTTCAATTTTGAGTCTATTAATTTCATAATAAGAAGTGTCAGTTTTTACACATCTCTCTATAGTTATTTTTTTCCGCAGATGACATCTTAATGTAACTAAGTACTGAAAAGAAAGTGTAGGGCATTTTTGTGAAGCACACAGCGTTTTCTTGTGTAGAAGAAAACAAAGAAGTTATGAAATCGTTTCCAAAAGAACGTTCTTCATTATTATTGATTAGCTCATTAATAGAAAAATTGGAATGTTATGAGGCACATCTGATCTAGGTATTGGGAGAAATTTTCAAATAAATATTTTTAAGGACTAATAGAAAATTTCTGAAAAAATTTTCTGGGAATTTCTTCCGGATTAAAAAAATTGAGGTGATGCGACCAGTATTCATTTGTAAATTATAGGGTAAATTCTCATTTAGTGGTTTTCAATAGTTTTTTAAAATGGTTCCTTATTTACTCTAATTAGAGCCCTACTTTATGATTCAATATTTTCAAATGACTTTTTATGACTCAATTTCGTGAATGCGTTAAGTCTGTTTTAAGGTTCCAGTGAGGAGTACTGGTATACTGCACAAGGCGGTAATGGTGAAATCCCAGACAACAATGACAAAAATGATTTTCTCGAAACGTTAACAGTACAGCAGTTGCATGATATTTTTGTCTTGATTTTCATCATTTTCCGTATAATTTCCTCAGGCATTAAATGTGCTTGGCTTTGCTGAAGAACGACAGCGAGACGTTTTCCGAATACTAGGTGGTATTCTACTTTTGGGTAATATTGGTTTCAAAGGAGACGGAGATAATTGCGATATCTCGGTATGATTATGAATATGAGGATTATCTCAAAACTATGCACATGATAGGTTTGCATTTGGTAAGGTTTCCATATGAAAGTGGTTAACGTAGCAATACCTTCCAATCATTTTGATAACGATGAACCATCTGGTGTGATTTATGATTTATGATAATATTGAATGAACACATTTCAGCCTAAAAATGTCTTTGAGATAGAACAGTTATGCAGAGCATTCGGTATTGATGAAGTGCAGTTGCGATTGTGGTTAACGACAAGAGAAATTAGAGCTGCTGGAGAAACTGTTAGAAAAAAGCTTGAATTGAACGAGGTCTGAGAAAAATATTTTAGTTGCAAATCTTTGCATCAAAAAGAGGAATGCTCCTTTTACTCATAAAATATTGATCCCTCTCTGCCGTCTAATCGTTTATTTTTTTTGTTTCAAGCCTTAGGGTTATAATTTTTTTGTCTAGCTTTTGTGATTGTTTTTCATATTTACGTATACAAATGCATATGTATATATAGACAAGTGTATATACAATCTAGCACTATGACATTCATTATGCAGGCCATTCGTTCACGTGATGCTCTTGCTAAACTGATTTATGCACAAGTATTTTCATGGCTTGTTGAACGATGCAACGATGCTCTAACAGAAAAAGAAACAAGGAGTTGTGGACGGTTAAATTTCATTGGCGTACTCGACATATACGGGTTTGTTTGATTGACTGTGGTGATATTTCGTGGACACTAAATACATTGCGTAACAGTATGTGGGAAGTATAATTCTTGATTAAGGTTCGAAACGTTTGCTGTAAATAGCTTCGAACAGTTTTGTATCAATTATGCAAATGAGAAGCTTCAACAACAATTTAATCAAGTGAGTTGTCGTCTATTTGAATATATCTGCTAACAAAGAAAGTCGAACTCTTACGATTTTTGCTATGCAGTCGGGTGTCTTTCAGCATGTTTTCAAACTGGAACAGGAAGAATACAAACGTGAGAAGCTTTCGTGGGTACACATTGACTTCTGCGACAACCAACCTACTATAGACCTTATAGAGGGGAGGCCAGGAATCATAGACTATCTTAATGAGCAGTGCAAGGTTTATGACATATTCTTCATATCTATCCAAGTTCCATAATTAGATATTAAGATGCTTAACGGCTCTGATATTGGATGGCTGAATCAAATTATGCTATGCTCAACCTTAAAGAAAAACCATCATTTACGGGTGCCTCGAATAAGAAGCTCTGAATTTATTATCAAACATTTTGCTTCTGATGTAAGTCACAGGTTTCGTAAATATTCATAGTAATAGTTCTCGTTTTTAAGGTTTCATATGCAGTTGAAGGTTTTTTGGAAAAAAATAAGGATGTTGTTAACAGACAGCTGCTCGAGACGATTTCCATGGCGAAAGTAACATTATTATTATGTTGACGGTTGTATATTGCCATGACTGAAATGTCACGTTTTTTTCATTTAAATTTAATTACAGTTATCTCTACTTCGCAAAATTCTCGGGCCATTGATAGTTTCTGAAGAAACAGCGTCTTGTAAAAAATTCACTAGGAAAACAGTAGCTGGTCAGGTGAGTTTTTGAACGGCACCTGGATATCTTCATTATGAGCTGTTTTTGTTGATCTACATTTGACAGTTCCGGGACTCTCTTTGTGATCTGATGACAGTGCTCTGCAGCACTCGCCCTCACTATGTCCGCTGTATAAAACCGAATGATAGCAAAAGGAAGTAGGTTTGGTGTCTTTTGTCTTTATTTCAGTCTTATTTACATCCGTTGTTTGAAAATAATGCCAATTATTGCTAGAGTGTACTGTGTTGATGTATATTACATACTATATGTGCTTTGACTATATTATATTTATGCAGGTGTCATGTTAGCTTATTAACAGAAACAACCAACTGAGTGCTGCTTTTCCTTCTAGATTATTCTGGTACCAATTCATCGATCCCTGATAGATACCTGGCTTGCCTAGCCTGGGGCTTGACTCGAATGCTATACCGTATCAAACCTACTTTAAACTGTGGCTCCTCCTACCCGCTACATGAGTCCCATAATGATTATATATATAGAACAAAGTCGCCGAGTCAATTGTTTTTTTCTTTGCGTATTTTTTTTACTGAACTGATCTAGGTATCATTTTGAGCCAAAACGCGCTGTCCAACAACTACGAGCGTGTGGAGTGTTGGAAACTGTGCGCATTTCTGCAGCTGGCTTTCCAACAAGGTTGATTATTTTAAATCTAATTTCAGAACATATCGAGAATTCATTGTTTCATGTCTAGCATCGTTTTTTGATGTTAACTTTGTTATTTTATTGAAATCAGTGGAATGTAGGTTTTTGCTTGAGACTGTTTATTTTCGGAGTAATATTTTTTTTATTTTAGGTGGACGTATGAGGAATTCGCTCGTCGTTATCGTGTTTTATATACCGATGGGAAAACTTTGTGGCGGGATAATCCACGAGTTTTCGCTGAGAGAGCTTGTCGTAAACGACTTGAGGTCTGTTTCCTGGTCTTCATAAATGTAGTTTTTGCAAAATATAGTACTTGTGTCATAATTATAACAAGAGAATGTAGAATCTTTCAGGAAGGCAAATTTGCTCTTGGAAGAACCAAAATTTTTTTTCGAACTGGACAGGTTGCATTGTTAGAACGAATTCGTGTTGAAATATTAAGTGTGTCGGTTATAATCATTCAATCATGTTGGCGACGATATCTTGCGAGAATGAAGTACATGGTTTTAAGAAAAAGTCTTCATACTATTCAGGTGATATTTCTTACAATCTTCCTTGCTTTGAGTTTGATTAAAGTTACTCTACTTGAAATGTCATGTTTTTTTCGTACCGTTATATTCAACAAATTCATCTTACTTCATTACCAAAAAAAATCTCTTATTCTATTTTCGACAATTATCTCTAATATTTGTGTTATCAATCAAAAAGGTTGAAATATCTTAAATTTATATTTTTTTTGTCTTTTCAGGCAGCTACTAAGGCTTTCCTTGCTGTTAGACGTCTATTCTATCTACAAATGAATCGAGCCGCCATAGTCATTCAGACTTTTTTCCGGTACTGCTTATATTATTGTTTATTCTGATACTATTAAAACAGTGTTCCAACATTCAATATTATCAATTCAGCATAACTGTCATTGTTTAAGCCGACACATTTGTGAAAGCCGATATCGCAAACTTCGTTGCGCTGTTATATGTGTCCAAGCTCATTATCGTGGTGCTCGAATTCGCTCCTATATAATAAAGGTAGGAACAACACTTTTGTCTCTAATTTTTGAAATGCTCTTGGATTCGCTTTTCAGTTGCATTATGAGAAGTCAGCGATTACAATACAAAAGTATTGGCGTGCCTATTTGGTCCGTCGAATGTTTATGGAACTCAAAAGAAAGATAGTTGTTGTTCAGTGTTGCGTACGACGATGGCTTGCGAAGAAACGTCTTCGAGAACTCAAAGTAGTTTTGTCAAAGTTTTTTGTAACTCCAGTAATGTTGCTACCAACAATGCTTTTAAGGTTACTCTAACATTTGAAATTATTGTAGTCTCAACGCAATGTTTTTTAATCTAATTACAATCATATTTTTTCTTTATTCTTGAGTGTGATTGATCAATTATTAGAAATAGTAGTAATTCATCTTGTCATTTTGAGATTTTTTTCTTCTTGAGATCTTTCGAGATTTCAATTCTCGAAAGAACTTTTCAAATAAGTTTTTTCTTCTCTGCGGCATCATGTTTAGTTTTGAAACTGAAGAATTCTTGAGTATCAGTAAATTTATACACTATCAAAAACCGAATGTGACTTCTGTTCACAAAAATCGCTTCTGTTGTCTCTATTACGTCTTATTATAGATCGAGTCGAGATCTGTGATTCATCTGCAAAAGCTCAATGTTGGTCTTGAGAACAAAATTATTGACCTGCAGCAAAAACTCGACTTCGAGGTCAGCATTTCAGACTTACACCAATTGCATTTTTTTTTCGGTTCCAATTAGTATTATTTTTATTAAGATTTTCATGCTACGCAAGTTTCTTATATCATGACATCCATTAACGATACAAGCAGAATTTATTGAATAATAGAGTTATATCATCTCCATGAATAACTGAGGGAAGAACATGCAACCATAAAAGGATAAGAACACAAATTCATACTTGAGTTCAAAAAAATTATTTTGAATAACGCCTACTTTGTTCACATTAGCCTATATTACATCAAATCTGACTTTTTAAGAAGGAGCATGATGTGGTGCAAAATATACTATGCTTGCATGGTCCGTCTTCACTTAACAAATCTATCATTCATATCTTGTGGTTGTCGTCCATGGTGGTAGTGCTTGTCGGTAGTGGCTGTTGTGATTCCCATACACTGAAGACAGCAAGTTAACTGCAGCTGCAAATATAGCTGATTAACTCTTTCACGAAAACATCCTCGCTACATGAGGTATGAGGCTGTCCTAGTAAACGGGTGCATCTTCGTGGAGTCTACCCTGCAGTTTTTTTAGTCCATTCGTCGCTTGTTGTTTTCATTATATGATCAACTCGATACATATTTTTATGGATCACGACCATGTGATAAATTTCTATCATCTGAGCACCACAAGTCAACTAGGGATTGTGAGTGCAGACTAACTTTTGGACGACACCGCTCGAGCACTCTGTGAATTATTCGCAGTATTTTTTAGGTTTTCAAAGTGTATGCCCACATATCTGCTGCGTAGCAGAGTGCTTGGAAAGCTGTCGAGTCGATAAGTAGTCGATGGATAAGCACATAGTTTTGGGTCGTTTATTTGGTTGGTGACCTCTTTCAGAGCACCAAGTGCCTTCTATGCTCTTCTTCTTTCGTTTAATTCCTCATTCAGGCTATTCTTCATAATCAGTGGACGTCGCAAGTACACGTATGAGGTGATCTCTGTTATTAGAAGAATATCCATGTCCAGTTGGCTTTCATCACACCATTAAATTTTCACGAACTAGGTTTCTCTTTTGTTTATACGCAGTCCAATTCTTTTTCGATGGCTATACGAGTGGAGATGATTTCATAAGAATCGACAAATTGTGCGATGGACGGATGTACGAAGCTTACGCTATCAACATTTCGTGGCTGTATCTTCTCTCTGTGAACAGAAAACGTACCGTTGCTTATCTGTCTTATGACGTCCCTTTTGCTTTTCGTTTCATTTGCAGCGACTATATGCGGTTTTCTACATCAAGAAGTGCATAAAGATCGACGTTGGTGGATAATATTCTTGCATTGTATATGCATAGTAAAAAACAATCTCCATGGCGCGTAATTTGTATATTTGGTAGTTCCAGTACAAGGGGAATGGAGAGTTGAGTTAATGAAGTCAATGATTGCTGGTTGTGCCGTTTGATCGTTCTTGGATTTCTGACTTAACTTTGAAAGGCATTTTCACTTTTTAAGAATCCTAGTTGAAAGGTAATGGTTTTGGCGTCGGGTTCTAGTCGGTCTTCCTGCTTCACGGTGCATGATGTCACAAAGTATTAGAAGTAGGAATAAAAATAACCGATCGCTCTTGCATGATTATAATATACTATAGCATCTGAATATATATATATATATATATATATATATATATATATATAT
>KN716240.1:310707-331313 GCA_000816705.1 Dictyocaulus viviparus | reverse complement strand
TATATATATATATATATATATATATATATATAAATGAGAGTGTAGTAGAGGAAGTGCCACAGTAATGCGCAAACTAGAGTCAGGTTCGAAGCCACCTCCTTTGCCTCTCAGCATCGTCACTCCTTCGGGATCGATACATTGATGCCAGGAAGATTTGAATAAGATAAGCAATGATGATATGGTAGAGTGTGATCAACTCTTGTCAATGTGTCGACGAGGATCGCACTCAATAACCTCCACGATATCATGCTTAACAGGAATGCGTAGGCGAATCGCGCAACAGGGATCGATCAATGTCCAGTCTTATCCTATCTGGTAAATCAATAGCTACAAATCAGCCTTTATCGAAAGTATTAAGCATTTCATTCTCAACTATGAGCTTCGGATAGGAAATCAAAGCTTACTGTATAATCATCATTTAGAGACATTTCTATTATGATTTTTTCCAGCATCGCCGTCATTATGCTCGACTAGAAAGCTTTCTTGGCTTCTTACTCAAAAAAAAAATGCAGAATTTGCATACGATAGTTATTACGCGTCACATCTGATATTTTGTGGAATGATTTTTTTCAAAGCCTAAAATAGTTCATATCAAAATGTGACTCACTTATTCAAACATTTCCATTCATGCTAAGAAAATTTTTTCTAGCCTCTAATTCAAACACGTAGTTAATCAGCTTTTCTTAAGCACTCGCCTTTTGAATGTGGTTATCTATTTGAACGATGCTTTGATATATGATAACATATATGATATATACCTATGATAACTCATGAGTCTAAGTACATTTAAACTAGAAATATAAACTCCTCATGAGTATAAACCTAAACCTCTGTCTGAGTAATCTGAACCACTTTTTTGGTTGAAGACGACATATCAACGTCAAACTTCAATTTGTTTGTTGAACTAATGGTGTTTTCTATCATGATTGTGTAAATATTACTCGTTTCTCAGGTCTCCATTATCCGTGACTACACCAATCCATCGTGACCGTATGCTGATAATAAAAACGACCGTATACCGTAAGTAAAATTTAGCGGTAAGTTTCTGCATGAAAACAAGCTGGAAGCTTGCTTCATAATTTATGTCAATTATAGTTTGGTTGTATATATCATATCATATTAAAACATATCATATTAAATCGTGTTAAATGTATTAAATAAATTTTCACATGCCTTAATGCCTTTTAAATACCTTAGTGAATCAGATACGGATCGATTTGATGTTCATTATACGGTAGGTCAAATCTACTGGCTAATGTTCTATAGCTCTTCAGTCCCGCTCAATATTTCTTATACCAATGGATCATATCATAGAATAGCTAATGCTCTTTTATCCATACATACCTCAATAGATCAAATCGATTATCTTTACATCAACGGAAGAAGCTTGTGTTATTCGTTTCATGAACATCAATTTTGACTCATTCGGTTGTTTTTGAGGTGTTACTACACTTTGTAGTGCCTGAATCAAATAAAAAGTCGGTTTTTTTTTCATACATTTTTAGAACTCAAACAACCTGTCAACTGTCAACGCTATCGGAATCAATGAACGAATCAACTAAACTGGATGATTAGATAAATTTTCATGGTGATGAAAACAACAGACTACGCAACAACACCCTCAGAGGATAACGCATACTATTCATTATGATAACGATATCGTAACACTATCTTATCAATTTTAACACTCATAAGCTTCACTGTGAGGAAAGCATTTCTTCCTAAATTTCAGCAATTCAATGAGTTCGCCTTCTAGACCAAAGCGATATGATGTGAATCTTGATGCTTAGCCAAAGATAGCACGTAAAACGTCATCACTACCTCTTTTAAATGAGGGACATTGAATTAAATAACTCCAATATCATTTTCAACGTTAAACACTTTTTTGGCTTTTTTAGTTTTGTTATTAAATGATAGTTCGGATGATAAGCCCTCATATCACTCAAAATTGCAACAGAAAAAATCTGTACTTGATAAAACAATTGACGAAACTCACAGATTAAATTGTCACTTACTGACAGAATAAAAAAGAACTTTTTAATATGATTATTTTTTACCTGAAACAGTTAACATTTCAAAAATTATTTGTATCACCTATTAATACTGGCACAATATAAAATGTTTAGGTGATAAGGATAAATGTTGACGTGATCTATCTCCTTGTGAAGATGCGTCACTCATTCATTGCCTTGAGGTCATAGTGAAAGTTTTTGAATGGGAGCGGTCTATACAATGACTTAGAAAGGCCAGTCTGCTACGAAGTCAGTGCAAATCATCTTCCTCCCCTTGATCACAGATTATTCTGGTACAATTCCGTCGATTCCTAAGGAATGGAAGATTTGGTTGGTTTGGGGCGCACTCGAACTTGAGAATACGGTCTCAAGTCTGAGCCTCATTGTGACTCCCTCCTGTCACTGTGTTACACGAAAAAATTAGGCGAAAATAGAATTATAAAATTAAATACCAGTTTTAAAAGTGCAGAAGGATAACTATTTTGAATTTTTAAATTGTTTATTTGTAAAGTGAATTGAAATATTTTAATATGTTATGCATTTCAAGCAGCTGTTATCACTCTACTTTTTGAAGTACTAATTCTACGAATCATTAGGTTAAAGCGTTACTCAGTAAGTTTGTAACTATTTAACAAGAATTTTGATCTGTCTTGATATGATAGCACTGCAAAAATTTCCTTTTGGAACATCTGAATGGAGTGATGAGGTATCGTCTGCCTGTCATACGTCTGAGAAGAAATTTTCTATCGTGTTCTTGTTGTGAATAGCACTACACGTGAACATTACAATTGCTTCATTATCTCTACTCTGTCACTTACTGACAAAATAAGTTGATAGAGAAATAAATAGATCACTGCAAATCATTATGCATCGAGTTCAAGCTATCACTTGCCTCACAGTTTTATTGGTATAATTGGATGTAGTACCGATATGGTGGGCTCATAAAACTGAGTCCATCAACAGGTGAGCGCATGTAACATATCAGCCTGAAATACAATATTGAGCGAAGCATCGAGTGATCGCGGATTGAGAGCTTCAAAAATGAAATCGGTAACGCATTAGACTCGAGACCAGTTAGACGCGGATTCAAGTCTCTGACTAAAATTCCATATTTATTGATTGACTCATCAATTAAGTTTCATATTGGGATGTTATGGAAATGAGGATCATGGAATAATATGTAAATTTTTACGCGTAAGCTTTTAAGTATTCATGCAATCGTTATCAACAACATTACATTGGTTCCACTGAAATAAAAAATAATGTATATCGATTATAGTGAGGGTTGGTAGACGACATCGAGAATGTGTAGCTGTCACTCATTGTTCGAACTCAAAACTGAACTTATTAAACCTTTATTCGAGCATTAGAATAAAGATAGTATTGCGAGGTAAACATTTGTAATACCCCAAAAAGTAATAGAAGAAGCTTACAATAAAACAATGACGATTAATCATGTACAAATTAAGATAAGCGCGAAGTTGTATACCTCTACATGAGTCACCAGCTCTACATATTCTTTATGCATGGGAGCAATTAACTAAGGAATATAAAAAATACGAAAAATAAGAAAGAATAATATAAAGAAACCACGATGAACGACTTCCGAGTGTCGTACGACGCTCCATCGAAAGGGTGATGTTTGGTGTTTCCCGTATCACACAAGTGAGAATGGGAACCCGAATTTTTTGCCCTACATCAGCGATTGAAGATCAGGAACACAACGTACACACCAAACAATCAAAGATCAGGTAAGCCAGGGTAATTAGTCGGGGTACCGGTGGACACGAGCTGTATGCAGTTGGATCCCAATGCATATCAAACGCACCACAAGAATAAAACCAGCCCAATTATCAGACCTCTGTACGAAGGTACGTACATAAAAGGAATTACAATACACAACGACTCCGTTGAGCAAAAAGAATCTATCGAAGTACCCTCATGCCTCAGGCTCAAATGGAAGCTTTACTGCTGTCCGCTCCTCTTTCGATAATAAACAAAAAGCCATCTTACCCATCCAAATGACGAAAAATACTTTTTTAGAGGTATACCATTTATAGCACAAAAATAGCACACATTTCTTATAAACTAACTGTCCTAGAAAATTTTTTACCTCCATTAAAAATGTATGTAAATGAGATACAAAATAAGCTTTGGGGTTGATCAATCCCTTGTGGCGGGATGAGCCAACGTAGTCGTGTTCAACGTGACATCGTGAAGGTGACTGAATGCTTGCCTGGTCTATACAGTGATTTCAGTTGACCACTCTTCACGAAGTTAGTGCTAGTTATCTTAACCAGATTTCTCTGCTACCAATTCACTGACCCCAGAGCGATGGCGGGCTTGGTAGGCCTGGGGGCTGCCGCAAACTGAATCTAGCCAGTGTCTCTCTGCCCCACTGTGCCCCATGGACAACAATCCTGTGAGGAAACATTGTTCGAGCTCGCACAAGGAGTGAAGCTTAACAATTCCAATATGCAACAAATACATTTTAATGTTTGACATGAAACTTTTTTTTGGTGAGAGGATCGATGTTCTTTTAAGCCGTAAAATAAAAAAGGTCATTATCATAGTCGACCCTAAATTGACTTTATCATATCAAATTTTACGACCGTTAATTTTTGCAAATCCGCTGATTCACGGGCGATTCAGGCGAAGTGCTGGGTGATCGTTGATGTTTCTATGGAATTTTTCGTCTGTTTGTCACCGTGACGTTTTGATCATTTTGTTTTGTTCCCATCAACTCTTGATACAAAAGAGATTATATTTCAATAGTATTTTCATAAATACAAATATTTCTCACTATTCTTATTTACATAGAGTTTGTAGTTGCTCTTTGATCTTTTAACTGTACTAGTAGACAAGTGAAATCTAATTACTGTAAAGCATTGGTTGAAATTTTAAGTTTTAAGTGAATGAGTTCGGAAATGTATTACGAGATAGAAAACTATGATGAGAAAAGAGGAGGCTTGCAGTTTGAGTAACAACGCAGTGATGAACGCTGGTGTATGTTGTATCGAGTGACATGTAAGCTCTTAATGACGATAGTAAATTTGACTCATCAAACCGGCTAACAAACCTCCGTTGTGTAACAAACCTTATGTAACAAAAAAAATGTTAATGAAAATGAGAAGATGTAGAGCTAGAGACTTCATAAAACATTTAAGAGATCACTTTAGCTTTCAAGCGTCTTGACAGAAACCACCTTGTCGCAAACGTTCGTCTTTACATGAATGCAAATATTTTTCTTTAGTTTAAGACGTAAACTCTTTTGTACAAATGAAACTTAATGGATCTCTTATTGATTGATCACTTGGAATCGTTTATTTCGATTTTGTTAAAGGATATTTTGAGCCATATTATGCACCAATATCGTTAACTTCAGCTAGAAATTTATGAATATCTTCTTGTATTTTATATACGTATCGATCGAAATGGTTTCAATTTTCTTTAGTGTTTCTTCTGACATTTCATTTCTAATATTTATATGATTTTATAGGTGTGTATAGTTTTAGATGAATGGATTTCGCTATATAATTCTTCTTGTGTCCACGTTATTCATGACGTTCATCTACAGTAATCGTATTGTTTTTGGATTCAGTATTATATGTGAAATAACGGAAAACATTACAAATAGTGGTAAGAAACTAA
Organism: Dictyocaulus viviparus; assembly: GCA_000816705.1. NCBI lineage: Eukaryota > Metazoa > Nematoda > Chromadorea > Rhabditida > Metastrongylidae > Dictyocaulus > Dictyocaulus viviparus. The sequence goes on along the minus strand of KN716240.1, from coordinate 325,650 downwards.
TCGATATCATGATAATCACTACTAATATTTACTTACTTATTCTAAATACGACAGAATAACAAAAATTTCCTTCAGAAATTGTCAATCAAAAACTGATTTCTGGTACTTTCAATGTGTTTTTGTCCTGTCAGAACTTCTTTCTTATCATTATCATCACCATCATAGTTTCTTGAGTAACAAACTAAAGTTAACAGCTTTAAGTAACTTAACTAACTCTTTGAGTTACTAACTGCAATTTCGATAAGTCCTATGGAGCATTTATTCAGAATAGAATTATACTATTTGATCTATATGTGTGATGCTACTATGTTTTACTTCCTCAATTTAATTGGTGACCTAATTAAGAATAATTTGAGAATATTTCCTCTCTGACTCCTCAATAAGAGCTTGGATGTTCACAGTGACAGCAATTGGGATGTGTCTTGGACCAATTCCACTCTATTGGGCTCATACAGTTGATACTAGGTTTGTAATGTAATATTAAACTTTACAATTTCGTTTGTTTTATCATAAAACATATAAAGCACAACGTTATAGTTGATGTACAAAGGTTTTTGAGTTTTTCGAAAGAATTGAAATATTGATGCAGACGGAGAAGAAGTTAAATCTTACGTATACTTTGGTGGTTCTTTAAATGTGAAAAATGATATCAGAGACGAATTATGCAGAAGAAGAAGTGCATGAGTTGCATTTGGACCCCTAGAAGAGGTCACTGACTAATTGATAGTCCCAAAATACGCGTTTTTCACTCCACCACCTCATCATCGCTTTGCTACGCATCCAAGGTTTCGTTTTCTACCTCAATATTTTAACCACGCTTAGGATTTCGCCAACTACTCATAGAACGCTCGAAAAGCGTCTTTTTAGATACGATTGGCAAACGCAACATCAAACCGTATTTCGCTGTACAAATCTTTGGAAATTATCCGTAGTAACCAGAGAAATACACCTCACAAGTGAAACATATCATACCTCACAAGTGCCGTGTCAGATAATGAGAAGAGAGGGCGAAGTAAGGGCAAAAAGAACTGTAGAACGGTACCAAAGAGAAATGTAACGCTCACGACCACATACATTATTGATGAATGGGTTCGAAGCAAACGTCAGAAAACTGTGTTCACAACTATGAACAATTTTCGTGGAATGGACTTCGCCAGTGTCACTGTGTACGTAGAAGACCACTGCCAGTTAGTAGTATTACTACCTACTTGAATGACCCGTCCTTACGCGCAGTACGGCACGCCGACAGCTTCCATTTATTTCTTTAGGGTTCAACTTTCATTCTCCAGAATTCGTAGACCAGAATACCATTATTTTCAAAATAAGTGACTCATCTCAAAGCAGTTGACGAATCGCAAAGCTTTTTCTCTCTCTCCTTATTTTATATATAAAAATAATTCAATTAAAAAAGAAATATGTGATGGGTACAATCAAAGAAGGAATCATGCTCAGGGTAAGAAATTTTGCAGCATCAATTCATTCAGATGATAATTAGAGAAATCTATTATGGAATAATTTCAGGGTGTTGATTTTAGCCTACGGGCTTCTGTCCACTGTGGCTACAGCACTCTATCCATTTGCCGACGGTTGTGGTTTATGGCCATCACTTTTGGCTCGATTTTTATCTGTAACTCTGATTTGCTTTTAATTTATTCCTTACTTCAATAACGGACGAGTGCAATCAAAGCTGTTCTGTTTTTGTACTCTCATTTCTTCTTTTAAGTGCATTTTTCAATGAAAAGCTTGAAACCCCGCTAAATTAGTCAGCATCGTGTAGCATTTTTGTTTACCTAAATTGAAGAGAAAAAAAGCAACGAAAACTGATTTAATATCTTTCGTCTTTCACCAATCGTTTTTCTTGCTAGCTTTTTGAAGGTAGAATTCAAAGTTAAGGATACCAAGGTAAGAAGTCATATGCTTAAACACCACAGTGTTTTCCTAGAGTCCAATGTCTCTCCTAGCGGGAGCCTTCCACAGGTGTTCAACACAGGCTGCATTCGGCCTACATGGATAAGAGGACTATTGCCTCCTTGTAACGATATTTGATCAAAGCGGTGTGATTCTGGATGGGTACTGCTACTTAGGCTTCCATGCAAGAATAAAAATAACTTTGGTAAACCTTATAGCTGAGATGAGGTGTTGAAGTATTAAGGAGAAATGACTAAGCGACATCGTCTGATCAAGAATAGTTTCTTTCAGTAAAAGCTTTATGTATATCTAGAATATAGCTAGAAGACAACATTGAATTTTTATGGATTTGCTCAATCTGGTCAATTGCACTTCTCGAATGAAGTTGTATTAACATGGGCACCACGAAACGAAGCTTCTCTCTTTTTCGCTATACTACTAACAGCGTCTCAGGTTTGTTTATGCAAATTTGAGTCAATTGAAATAAAACTAAACCTCAAAATATACATGAAAATAACTGATTGGAAGTATGACTTATCAAAGAGATATCATAGTTTTGTTGAATAAATAAATATAGCGTTTTAAATTTTAACGTGCTTAGTCAATTTTGATAGATTATAACGGTGTTGTTGTAATATTCTAATGATGTAGCGAGTCAACCGCAAAAAGCCATGCCTAGTTTACTTGAGTTTAGTTGAGGTCAGTCTTATCTAGTCTTGCCTGAGGTTTCAAGTTTTGGGATTAACTCAGCATCAATAGCGATAGAGGGAACAGAACCATTATAAATTATCATAGCTGATAGAAAATAAATAAAGCATAGCTATGAGGAATGAATGATACGATTATTCGAAAAGTATTTAGCTTGGTCCATTATTTACGACGATGCTCGGAGGTGAAATGTGTTCGTCAGCACTCGGATGGGAGGTTACCTACACCAACTACAATAATATAATAAGAAATTTTTAAATTTTAATCGATATTAAATATGTTTTCGTTGCCAATGCTTCCTCAGCTGCACATTCATTTAATAGCCTAACTGAGGGCGATAGCGTTATGATATAAGAGGTATTGAAATTTTATGCGAAAGGTGTAGTTCCTCATAAGAGCAATCAATCAATAAAATCAATACGACAATAAGCAATTGTTTTCGTGAAATCATTATGATTTTAGGTGATCTATTACACTCTTGGTTTTCTAACTCTATTGTTTACATTGATGTTTACATTCATTTATTTAGATAATGTTTATAAAAACAGGTAAATATTTGCTTTAAAAACTTCATAAAGTATTTTTAGTGTACAAAATACTATTTGAAATGTAATAGAAAAAAATTTTCTAACTTAATTATCCATTAAATTATCATTCAATAGAAATTGCTTAGGTATTTATTGCTCTGTTTCATCGTAAATATCGAAGTAAATGTAAATAAATCATAAATAATTTTATTGGATATGGTAGAAATCTTACAGTATTTTTGAATCGTTACGAAGTTTTACGGACCTATCAGACAGTGTGACTCCAGAAAAATCTACTTAATTGACTTTTCATGATAAAAAATGATAACAGATAAGACTTATCATAGGTGTATTTTTTGTTTTGTTTGTTTTGTTACAATATCCTAACATCAAGACTTTGTTTACAGAGTTGTTTCACAAAAAGAGATTCAGAAGATCATCGAAGGTCGTAAAATCGTGTCTGAAAAAGTATCGGTACCGTATATCGATTTGCTAGGCGATGTATCAATTTGGATTAATTTCATATTGTTTATTGGTTACTACATTGGTATGATTGTTTACCAACAATATAGCCCGATGTTTATTAAACAGGTAAGAGCTTACGAATCTTAAATTGAATAGTGTTTTAGATGTCAGTTGAATAGATTACTACGACAATAGAATTACTAGAAGAGTGTAAGTGACCGTTTGTCCTAAGAAAGTTCACTTTCTACTTAAAATTTGACCTAAAGGTCAAGAAAAAGAATGAAAGGTGATATAGGGTATGGACAAGTATCGAGAGATTTGTCATTAGGTTTTTCTTAGTGTTATTTCAACAGGGGACACAGCGGCGCAGTGGTGGTGGTGGTGGTGGTGGTGCCACAGTGACACGCACGTCCAAATTAGTTCTCGGAAGGCCTCCTTACCTACCAAACCAGCCATCCTTGTGGGATCGGTAAATTGGTACTAAAAAAATCTGGATAAAATAGATGAACTAACTTGGTTATGTCACTATATAGACCAAATTGGCATTCAAACACTTTGATATCACGTTGAACACGAATCCGTAGGGGCTACTTGCCGCATGGGATTGATTAATGCCAAGGGTCACCTTATTTTATTGTTCTGATATGCTTTTATTAATGATAATTTATTTTATCCATCAATAAGCTACCTCGGTCAAACAGGGAAGCTTATTAGATCAACAGCTTCGAAGATTAACAGACAAAGCGACATTCTGCAGCCTCATTGCGAACACCTCATTGCGCTATGCGGCTATTCGTTCTGCAACATTAATTGTTTTAAATAATATTTATTGATGAGATTGAGTATTAGACAGCTAGAAATGTAGCAGATACCTATAAACTCAATTCTTTGATATCATGTGAGGGATAGACACACGCTTTAACACCCTCTAACCAATCAATTGAATAAATGAAAAGCTCAACAACAGATGTGTCTAACACTTCGAATGAATGAAAATATTTTCAGAATAAGAAACGTAAATCTTTTTCTTAGTATTACTAAAGTTATTTTTTATTTACCCCAGTTGTTTTTAGTTACAGTTTGATGAGTTGCGTTTTTCTTCTACACCGCAAAGATGTTTTGATCATACAGTAGTACAAAGGAATATTGAAAAGTAGAGTTAACTAAAGCTTTATTTACTAAGAGAATCATGGCTTAGTCAGAACGTTAACGTTATCATCTTACAAATCAGCAAGAAATCACTGTTTTTTGATATCTGAAACGTTTTGTGTTTCATTTCATTGACAAGTGAACCTCGTAAGTGTATCAGAAACTAAGTTGAGTTATCGAACTACGTTTATTGCTTTATATTGACTTTTATCGATGATAAGATCAATGATAAGCGCTAAAATAATCAATCGTTATGAAAAGTTGCTCTATTTATACACTTCATGTGATGCTATCGTTGAGATGCTTAAATTTGTATAGATCATATTATGGCTTGAGAGGACCACTGTGTTACAAAGTCAGTACTGACTTACGCTTCCTTCCGCTTATTTTGATACAAACTCACCAAGCTCTAAGAGAATGGAAGACTTGGTTCGTTGAGGTTCGACTTGAACACTCTCATACGACACTCAACGATGTATCACTGCAACCTCTTTACCAATGCGTTACGTAGCTCGCTATAAATAATCAGGAAAGATAAAACGTTATAAAAAACATATCTCCGGCTTTTTCCTACTTATGCAAATTCCATGAAGAGTCAAATTTGATGAAGATCAATCAATAGAGAGAAATGAAAGGAAAAATATCACAGAAATCTCAACGTTTAGATCTTAAAATATTCAGTAAGGGAAACTGGTTATTTCTCGGCTATTCCTATGGTATTTGCGATTATTCTAAAAATCACTGTTGGAAGATTAATCGGTAAGGAATAACATGACTAGTTAAAATGACGTCAATCAAAGATACAGTAATTGTAGATCACGGGCTTGGACTGGATGCAAAATGGAGGCTGGCAACTCCGTTGGTATTTCTTGAATTCGTCAGCTCTTTATCAATATTTCTAACAGGATTCGTAAGTAAATACATGATGAATAATCGTTTAGTTTGTTTATCATCTTGTTAAACAGAAAAAAAATTTTAAAAAATAAACATGAAAGGCACCTATTATGTGTCATTTTGATCTACTCTGCTTTATGATTTAATTTTATTTCATCTTCTCAGTAACAATTAATATTCATAAATAAGTGAACACTTATATGTGATAGAGAAAAACTTGTGTATACACGTGATATAGAATAGAAATATTTGTGAAAAATAACGAACTAATCATGCTCAGATCACGTGAATTGATGCATCACTCTGCTGACTACAGTATCATTCTATATGCAATAACGATCTATCATGTTGAGATCACGAACAAATCAATAGTTTCTTGTTATTTTCATTTAAAATAATGCTTTAGGTAGACGATCGTCGACTGGCATTGTTTTTCATCCTGTTGTTTGCATCTTTACATTTTTTTGTGCCAGTAGTTTGCAGCCGAACAATACAAATCGTCAGTTTAATATTCAAATAAAAGTTACATATTTTTAATTTTATATACTGATTTTTGTTACAGTACGGTCTTAAGCTTGCTCATACTTGTGTAGCTTTTTTATACATAATGAACATTAAATTTAGTTGTATTTGACACTACGAAGGAGCTGTGGTGCTCTAGGCTACCGACCACCACTAGACCTACCAAACCTGCCATCTTTTCGGGATTGGTAAATTGGTACCAGAGCGATCTGGGTAAGATAACTAGCACTGACTTTGTGAAAAGTGGATCACTCAAGTCATTGTGTATACTGAACTCGAGTTCTCTAACTAGCACAACCGCCTCCACGATATCACGTTTGGCACGAATGTGTAGGTGCCACAAGTGATAGATCAACACCAGAGCTTACCTTATCTTATGACACCAAATCTCCCTTAAAAAATATATTTGAATTGGGTGTAGAAATCTTTTGTTTTCTTCTTTCTATGTGAAAATCTATTAACAGATTGGTGCTCAGCATGCTCATTTTGCCCTGAACTTCAATATGTTTATAGCTGGATTTGTGCAAATCCTCATTCCAGGAGGAGTACAATTGTTGGTGTCGGATAACACAAGAGAGCAGGTAAATGTTTTTAGAGTAGATAGATGCTGCATGGGACATTTTTTTTTTGAGTCAAATACTCAAACCGGCTATTTTGTTTAAACATGTTTAATTTTTAGTGGTCCATCTTGTTCTACACTATTACGGCAATAACACTTGCCACTACAATATTGTATGTAACTTTTGTCGAAGTAAAAGCAGCAACTTGGACTGAACCGAAAGCAAATCAATTGCCTCTTCATTGAAGTCGACTTCGAGTTTTTTTCAGGATCCTCGTAACTATGATGAATATTAATTATTGATTTTTTAATAAAATCATAATTTCGCTTCGTAGAAGTCTAAGCGTTAATCAAAAAGAGAAGAGGATGAGGTAATAATCGAAGCATCCATCATGAAATTTAATAACACAACCTACCCAACAAAAGCTTTCCATGTTTTCGAGTCGTCTCGATGGTTTCTGAAAATTCTGGAAGAATAAATATCACTTACACGGTAAAAATTTATAACCCTAGGTCATTTTGTAGAGCAGATTTCCATATAAGCAATTTTTAATATTTTTTCTATTCGACGAGTTATTAACGACCCACAATGGGTTCACCTGAATCTCCATTAATCATCGACAGAGACAAGCAAGCACTAGGAGAACTTCCATTCCTTCTAGTACGCGATGGTAGTCCAATGGGTCCTTCTAGCTCTAGGGATTGTTTGAGTAGCTTAGCTCCTTCCTAGGGCTTTCTCGCAGAGGTCCGACCATCAAGCTGATGGTTTTCCTCGAATGCGTTTGATGTGCAATGGGATCCAGTCATCTACAGCCTATGTCCACCAGTCATAACTCGTACGGATTACGTGTCTGGCAAATCTAATTATTGATAGCGTAGCGTGTAAGGCTTAAAAATAAAATGATAAATAGATAATATGATAGATGAAAGGAAGCCGGCCATCATCCTTGTTCCTAAATTAGTGCTTCTACCAAACACAGTGTTTCTAATAAAGAGAGGGCTGCCGTTATATTTGCATGTTTATTACATTTGAAACGATCTTTGAATTAAAATTCTTCTATGTTCTTAGATGGCATGGCAAATAATGCCTAACGAGTATGAAACTGCCTAATTTGAACGACATTGAAAAGTGCTATTACCTCAAATAAGTGTCTTTGAGTAAAGCAATACTGCCAAAACATTAGGGAGAATAGAACAAATAGCGCTATTAATGCTGAGTTTGGCGCACAACTTTAAACCTCAGCCGGGACTCAAACTCGACTCAGCATTTGTAGCGAATTCATAACATCGTATTGAACTGAAGAATGCTATAACGATAAATGAATAGCTTAGTAAACTTTTGTGACCTTAGAAAAACACGTCATTAGCATGCCATCATTTTATATTGTTTTCCTCTGCCATTGACCGAATTCTAGGTAGGTAGGTTGACTAGCAGCTGAGTTCTTTTTTCTATTTTTATATCTTTCCCACTAAACTTATATCACTATTAGAAATTTATGCCAAGAATCTTAAATTCATAAAGGAGACAATTTTCTTCGGAAGTGATCAACTCTATGTTTATCACTATATTGAGTACAAAATTTTATGACCCATGGTTGAGGTTCACTATGTCGCACAAAGTTATCAAATAGATAAATGATTTCTTCTATTAGGTCGAGAGCTAAGAAAGATTAAGCATTACATCAATGAATGTACTGAGCCTTTATTACTTGAAGCACATCTTTTTAAACAAAAACGATAACATCGTGGTTCGGTTCTACACCCAAACGTTTTAACCTCGCTTCTTCTCCATTGGTTTTTTTCTCGAACCACTATCAGTCACGATGGTGATTCTATATTTGATAAAACTGATGTAATTCAATTCGTCATTCTGAAGTCGTTGACAGTCGTGAATCAAAAATTGCTGGTCTACGCACTATTCGTCAATAAAGATCATCCTATTCATCAAGTATCTATAATAAGATAGATAAGCTTTGAAAATGATTGATTCCACTATAAGTCAACCATTATTGATGAAAGCTGAGCTTTTCCAATAGCATCACAAATGCCTTGTGCCTTTTTTTCCTAACCATCAAAATTTGGAAGTGCATGATGCTGAAAATTTCTGCCAGTGATGTTGGTGCTGCTCCAAAAAATGCTCCATTGAAAGATCACGCCTGAAGATGATGCTCCATGCTCTTTGCTCCATTGAAAAATAGCAATTGAAATGGATACAAAGAACACTACCATTCATTAGATGAAAATAAAATGTTGAATAATGGATGTATTCAAACTCAACGTTAGATGCTAATTATTTAATTAACAATATCAACAAGGCAATGAAGTGATCTGTGACGAGGGCAACAAGCATTCTTAGTTTCTCATGGAGTAGAAGAAGATTTTGCAATCTTATACTCGCTAATGCCTCAATGGATATAGAGTAAGTACGAAAATATCATAAAGAAACTGATTAAATGAATCGAGTAATCATTATGGCTTAGACGCTTAACGATGACAATCACATCAAGCCACAACACATGAAGATTTCTAGAACTTGCCTTGAAAATTAGAGAGACATGAAGCAAAGCAAGCTCTTGACGTTTAGCAGTGAAATGTGCAGCTACTTCAGTGTGATATCATTAAGGTAGTTAAATCGATTTGACTCATCATAATCAATCTTCATCACGACAATGATATTTGGTCTTCTAGATGTTTCAAGAACCATGCCACATACTTCGAAAACTTGAAAAACTTTATAGCCAACTGTTTGACTCGGTAGTGTGTATGTTGAGAACGTTGCAGTACTTGTGAATTTAGCCTTCGGATTGCTTAAAACTACTAGCTCATCGCGTTTATGATAATTAAGATCATCATGTGTGTTTTTTAAAAAAGTGGGTGTGGCCATTTTTCAGTTACCATGCAGATGTTCCCTCTCGAGAAACACACCGAATGAACAAGCCAATCGTTAGACAAAAGCATGTGTCAGTTGATAGCGATTACTGACTATGGATCGAATTGATTCGATCGTTGTGTACAGACGGAATATGCGATATATAATGGAAAGCAAAATAGAGATCGAGGAAAATTCTATGTGTTGGGTAGAGGAAAAGTAAGAATGGTTTGCGTAGCGCTTCCGCACTCGCACCTCCTTCCATTGCATTACGCCTACCAGATGCCCAAGGAGAAATTCCAACTTGAAATCGCTCCTTTGATTGGAGAAATTGCTTAGATCTTATTTTAAAGAATACAAATGTAATTAATTCATATGTTAAAGATACGGCAACTTCGATTAAAGTCACAATTTAAAACTGATTTCGTTTCAAACTCAATCACACGACGAACTTCTATAGAAGAAGAAGTGAGGACAAAGAAGTGAAAAAGTATGATGATATGCATAAGTATTCTTCTTCAGAATCGTAGACGTAAACTGAATATATTCATCGCGATGTTCCTCAAAAACGAAAAGCATAAGGCAAAAAAAGGGATTAGTAAAATGCTTAAAGTCGTAACATTTCAGCAGTGCTTTCGAAAACTCAAAACGTTTCGTTTTCTAACTTCATTTTTTATAATTGGTTATACATAAATGAATCCCATTACAATTTACATACTTGTTGTTCCTGGTTTTCTAAATTCTAATCAATTTTTATATAGCATATCATTGCTTGGATGAATTGCAGAATAAATTATTCAGCTGGAACGTTTTTGTAACTGAACAAATTCAATTAGTGCATTACAGTATAAAAGGGACGAGAGTTAAATAATGAGTCAAAAATTATTCTTTCACTCATCTACTTTACAGTAATAAGAATCTACTAAGCTTCCAGGATGTTGAATATTCTCCTCTGTACGATAATTCTTGGTGAATCGATGGCTGCAATAACGGACCCAAATTGTACGATGCCAGTTGCTGGAAATTTAATGGTATGCCTAATCGGTTGTTATCATTTCGTAATATTAAAAATAATTACATAATTTACAAATAGAAAACAATTTTTATCGTTTTAAATTTACTCAGGCTGTTCAAATTACTTTGAATCATGCCTAATGATGTGGAGTTGATCGTAAAACATGGGACCTCAGGCGGTAATAGCATCCGCATCCCCAGATGTCCGGTGTTGTGCTAACCGATTGTCCGACTGAGACCCACTTGCTCTAATACTGAAATGTCGATGTCTGCTTACCAGATTGTACTCGTTGACGTGTGAGTGCTGCGAGTCATCGTAGAGCGAGAGCCTCATGATCAAATCACCACCATTATAGATATTAGACGGAAACCATTTTCACATACCATAGTTGATAGAAAAAAAAGATAAAAATGGTTATTTTAGATTATTTTCCATGATCGGCTATGCCTTAACCTCAGCATACGGTATTAAATTATCCATTAATATTCATTGGATAGTGGCTAAAATTTCGTCGACATTGTCTTCTTCAGCGCCTGAATAAGCCCAACTTGTTTCGGATAACAAGGAATGAATTACTTGCATAATTTGTTCATAGATTAGTTGTTAAAGAGTTTTTCATATTTTCAAAATTACCGGTGGAATTTAATAGATCTTCTCCTACGTCTACTATGATCATTGATCTTTGAAAAAGGGAATAATTTTCTGTTAACGATATGGGCACCGTCTAAGCTTTTATGACCATAGGTGCGAGAAATGCTACAGAATACCTCTATTTGAATAATACTTTTCTTTGAATAATGGATAGAATCGGTTTTGAATAGTTTCATTCCTGCACATCATCGATCCAATAAGTATAATGCTGTCGAGTTTTACATTGCACGAATTCAATAAAATATCATTACGGTGTAAAATTCAGAAAGTACTTCATAAATCTACGTTCTATTTTGTTTCAGTACTCTCCGACAGCAGTGAACTGTCAGAACAGAATATCGGACGAAAATTGCGAAAAGTTCTACAACCCACCCGTAGATATTAATAATTCAGATGAACGACCAGATGCTTGCTGGAAGGTAAAATCGATAGTTATAAATGTACTGCAGTTGTATAGATAATTTCGTTTTGAATTCAAGCGATAATTTCAAATCGAAAACAATGCCACATTAGCAAAGGTGAATTCTGAAATCACTGTAGAACACTGGCCAATCGGTGTTCGCCATCATGGTCATTTCAATAACTTGTAGGATTCACCAGCTTTACTCAATTTACATTGCTTATTAGCAGTACATTTACATAACAAGTTATTGTTAGAGAGTAAATACAATTTTATACTGATTAAATATTCAGAAACAAGGTGGAAACGAGGTGGATTCACAACTGGTGCAAGTAGCCGTTGCTAATTGTCCTAAAACCTGTGGATACTGCTGTATCACTCCAGAATATAATTGTGAGAATAAACGAGGTACAACGATAGGTTATTATGAAATTCTCATATACTTAGTGAAGACTGAGTCAAGTGGTGGGGACGCGTGGCGCAGTGGTGATGTCATACAGTGATACGCACGCCCGAATCAGGTTCGCGTCCGTATTAAGGTCTATCATCTATCTTTAAGTCTACAATGATTGCTATTGCTCCAGACTTGCTGAATTGGAGCCAGAGAAATCCAGGCAAGATTAACACTATTGACATGGTGACGAGCTGTAAACTCGAGCCATTGTATAGTCAAGGATCGCATTCAACCACATTCATGATATAGCGCGTTTAATACGAGTCTGTAGGCACATCCGGAAGATAATCATCGCCGAAGCTTTTATCCTGCAACGTTGGCACAAGATATAGAACCTCAGTTAGAAAAATCAGAATATTTTAAAATGTAGTGTACTCCAGATTGCATTGTATTATAGGCAAAATCTCCTCTTGCAAGATTTTTCGTTTAGCTTTAATTAATGTTACAGCTTTTGCCCAGTGAAACGATTTTACGGCGCCTCACAGACAGAAAATTGTTAGTATAAGTCTTGAAACTCAAGCGATCACTTTTACAGTCCCTTGTCTGTACTTCAAAATAAACCCGTTAATGACGAAATTTAGTTCCAAGAGTCTCATGTTCCTCAATATCTATGTCGATGTGCTCTGATCCTACTTGGAAGACCATTTTAGCGGAAGATTGCCCGAAAACATGCGGTTTGTGCAATCAGAACAGTACGTCTTAAACTATTACAAAGAATCATACTTATGTTATAAGCTCTTAAGTGCTATTCAGCTGATTGTACTGACACCATATCTGGTTGCGGCAGAGATCCAACCATTTGTAGCAACATCGCACTGCAGGACTTTGTCAAGGTGAATCACCCATCTCTTTCAAATGAAAGGAGGTTGCATTATTCTTAATTCCTTCAAAATAACTCCAATGTAGTGGTTTTCACCTACTCTCATTCTCTATGTTGATTATCACCTTCTTTTCATAGACATATTGCAAGAGAACATGTGGATTCTGTCAAAGCTCCTCAACAAGCTCTCCTATCAGTAAGTTAATCACTGAATTGTTGGCACTTCATTAATAGAAAATATACTAGAGGTTGATTGCTATTGAATCAGTTTATTCATTTTTGTGGATACAGCATTCACTTTACGTAGTGACACACCGAATCATTTGAAAAAGCATAAAAATGTTGTTTTCTGGAAGCGATTTCTTGAAGTCATCCACTTTTCCAAGGCCTTTTGCACGGCATCGCTATAATGCATAACTTTTTAACATTAATAATTAACATTTTAATAACATTCTTCATAAACTAGCCTCTTGCAGGTTCTGAATGTGGATCGAATCCAAGGTGATTCAACTCAGCCTTGTAATGCAAACAGCCTATCCATTAAGTAAAGCATCTTTGAAGAAAGAAGATATGTTAAAGATGTACTGTTTTCAGCTGTACTGATTGGATACGTAATGGTTTTTGCTCCAGCACTTTTTATTCCGATTCTCAAAAAAGGCAATACTGTGGCCGACCGTGCGGATTGTGCTGATCAGATGAGCAGTTTGGTGACGAGCTTATCATGCTAAGAACAATCGCTTTTCCAAAAAACTATTGAATCAATAAATTGTTAATGGCTTTGATTTGGTGGGAATATTTGCCAGAAATTTCATTGCTCTTCATTTTATTGATTTATACTACCTAATTACAAATTAAACTTATAATTTTAATGATATTGTATCGTCGATGTTTCGTTGTTTAATTGAAATTAATGACACCACTAAAGGGCGAGTGGCGTAGGAGAACAGGTGCTAGTACTGGAGCAGGAATTCATGAACGGCTAAGCAAATTCTATATTATCGACGTTTCATATCAGTTTTCAACACGTTGGTTGATTCTCCAGTAGATTAGCGAAAAGGGAGAGCACTAGTGTCATCTAGCTCCTTGTTGAAATGCGCCACTCATTCGTTGCCGTCGTGATGTCGCTGAGATGATCGAATGCGAGCAGGTGAGTATATGGTGGACTGGTTGGTCATTAGCACGTACTTCTGAATGCAGTACACTAAGGGTTTCTGTGTTGAGGCGTTTCTGTGAACAGTTGCTTCGGAATTTCCTACTGCTTTACATATATTAGCTGTATACAAAACCCATTCAAAAACGTTTTTTCTTCTTCACATTGAGACCTCATAAAATAATAATGCACCATTTTCGATTTAAACAGCTGTCCGATTGCTGCAAAATTTTTATTTTAGAAAAACTATAATAGAAAAAAAGCAGTCAGTGTTATGCATTATATCAGAATATTATGATATTCATAAAAATTAATGTCTTTGCTGAATGACAAAAGTACATCACTTACATTAGAGCTTCAAGAGAGTCAGTATTTCATGCGCTACATATCGATTCTTAATTGATTGATTTAAATTGATCTAGGAAATTTCATATGGTTTCCGATTTTTTAACAAGAACCCACCAATTAATCAATATATGTATGCACATTATTTAATAAGTGTTATCCGAGCGGTTTGTTAAGCTGACACATTTTGAAACGGAGTAAATTCTTCTAGAAATCTATTACAGTATGAAAAGTATGTTGAGAAACATGATATCATTTGAAATTTTGCACTACTTATCCAATCTGCAGCATCCAGAATCCATATGGAAATGTTACGGTATATTTGGTACCAATGAGCCATAATCTTTCTAATGTTGAGAAAAGCTGTTAGCTGTTACTTATCAGTTTTTCTTATCATTACCACGGAATTAATGCAAATATCCTCAAATCTGGGGGACGCAGTGGCTCAGTGGTGGAGTGCCGCAGTGACACGCCGGCCCGAATCAGTTAGCGGCCGCCCCCCAGGCC
>KN716240.1:233072-287773 GCA_000816705.1 Dictyocaulus viviparus | reverse complement strand
TCTCCTGAATAAATATTGTATACCGATTTCATGTTGTTGTATACGAATACTGCATTTCAAAAAAATAAAAAAAACTAGACTAAGAGTGTTGGTAAACAATCATTATTGGGATCATATGAATATGTACACGCAATTTCTCTAAAAGTTGGGCCGAACCGGGATTCGAACCCGGGACCTCTCGCACCCAAAGCGAGAATCATACCCCTAGACCATCCGGCCGCAACTGGATTTCCATTTCTATCTTCTATCAGTTGAAGGTCTTCTCAATTGATAAGACGTCAATTTGTTCACATTTCGCAATTAATGTATATCTTTTCAATTAACTTCTCATTGCTCTGACATTATTTCTTACAAAACTATTTGAATTGCAGTTGTATTTTTTATTTTTACTGTTAAGAAATCTTGAATATATTAATGATATTCAAAGTTTTATTTCATTTTTACAATGATATTATAATGTCTATAGTTTTTCTGAGATGGGGGCAATGACCGATTAGGGGGCGCAGTGGCTCAGTAGTGGAGGTGCCGCAGTGACACGCCGGCCGATTCAATTCGTGGCCGTCCCCAGGCCTACCAAGCACGCCATCCCTCCGGGGTCGGTAAATTGGTACCAGAGGAGTCTGGGTAAGATAACTGGCACTGACTTGGTGATGAGTGGTCAACTCAAGTCATTGTATAGACCAAGCACGCATTCAACCACCTCCACGACATCATGTTGAACAGGAATGCGGGGGCGCATCCCACCACAAGGATTGATCAACGCCAACAATTATCTTATTATTCAAAATTAGTATGACAAATCAAATAGGCTGACAGAAATATTGTAGACAATTTTATAAGCTGACATACATAATAGATAGCTGCTTAGATAGGGAGAGGGTGAGGACGTTGAGGTGGTGAAATAATGCCCTTTTCTATCCTTCAGCCAGTCCTTGTCTAATGTCGATACCAAGATCTCATCGATATTTCGAAATACTAGTGACCTTTGATGGATTCAGAATATTCCCCTTTTTGCATTGAGGCTTAGTTGCATAGGGTTAAAAAATCAATGTCTAAGCAGATTCAGGAAGGTTACGCCTTATGACGACTTCGCTTTTTTCTAAGAACTTCCACTTTCAAAGAAAAGATGGGCACCATTGCTAACTATCACCCTGTGAATGTACGATATCGTACAGCTGACCGGTTCTGAGAGGTCGTATACTGAATTGAAATCACCAGACATTATCATGTCAGTTTCTTTTATGCTGAGGTACTAATCTGGCATCGATTCAACAACTCCTGAGGGATGGGAGGTTTTGTTTGCTTGGTGGTAAATGAAACATACGAATGTGTCACTATGGCGCATTCTTGGACTGTGTTACCTCAATTCCTTCCAATAAATTAGAATTAGTAAAACATATTCTAATTTCTCGCTCTTTCGATGTCCTTTTTTCAATAAAATTCAGGATTTTGAGGGCTCAATGAGTAATTTTATATTCTTAAAAAACCCTGAATAAAAAAACCTCTGCAAGTATTTTAATATATCATTCAACATGAAAACAATAACACAATACTTTATTTTCTACACTCGAGAAAAAAACAAAACGAGGTAATAGTTCAGGTAGAGGTTTCACACAGAACTTTATAGAAAAAATTGATGAACTTTGCGATAGAAAAAGGAAACAAAGAAGATATTACAGTATGTTATTATCTGGTACATCACTTTTAAGCCAATGGTGTTCTGTGTTGCAGAGTTAAGCGGCCGTCAAACGCTGCCTGCCCTAGGCAAATCGAGGTTTTTTTTCCTTACAGTGTTAGCGAATCGGTAGTAGAATGAGGTAAGGAAGGACAAATTGGCTTGGTAGAGATTTTTCAATTAAAGTCAATGTAGACAACACATTTGCATTTGATCACCGTCATGACGTCATAATAAAGTTGAATGCATGACACATCCCAAATCAAATGGTCAACGTTAGAACGTTAGCTACCTCACCTTCCTACATCTTTATTGTCCTCATATAATTGTAGTCACTCATAACACATGTTTTCTTAGTATGAGTTAAGAATAAGCTTAGTACAACATGAGTTTTCTCTCATTTTTCACTTCTAAACCTCATTCATCTTTGTACTGCTACAGTATAAGTGGAGATGAACACTAAATGAGGACACATTGCATTTCATCCAGTTCTAGACGTAACGTAATGCAATCCGTAACGATACGACAAACACTTATAAATAGGTATTCATAAGAGGAAGAATATGCAAATGGAGCAGTTAATCAGTAAAATATACCTTACGTGTGCACACGGTGTTTCGTAGTGTTTACTTGATGAGTGATACTAATGATAATATAATGTATATTTATGCTTAATCACTCGAACGCGTAAAGTGCTTCTCTCATGGAATTGTTGCGATCAAAATTTTTCTGTCGTTGATTTCAGAAATCGGTTTGCAGTTACAGGACTTGCAGTACTTCTACTGATTCGAAGAAATTTCTTTGCACGTCCGATATAAAGATATTCGTCGAACAAATCACGATATTCTTTGCTGAAATTAACTATACGATTTCAACTAAATACGCTTATTAAACACTTTAATCGACATTAGTTGTATATTATTTCAAATACAGTAGTACGTTAATGAAGAGGAGTTAAGATGAGTCAATACGGATTAGTACAATGAAGTACAATGAGGATTATCTAGCATTAATTTGTAATGGTATAACTTTTATAGCAAACATAGACGTTAGAAATTCGATCGATTAAGCAAAAGCATTGTGAAAAAGTGTTGGATTAAGCAAAACTAAACCAACATGTATGGATATGTATAGTAGGATTGTAAGAAGAGATGGATTACGGTAGTACGCGTACCGTACACTTTAATGTCTATGTTGTGATCTGGATTATTTTTCAACTGCTTAAATCGTTTGATAGTTTTATTTTTCTAGTTATTATATTTTTCAATCGAACAGGAGAAGAAGTTTCCTTATCGTTTTTTATCCTCACCATTTTAATTGAACCTGTACCTCATTATCATATAAGTCTTATTATCGTCTTATAAATTTATTCTTGGAATAGTTGAAGCGATTCACTTCCTCTACTTACCTCAATAAATAGTAAACGAAGAAATTCGTCGCACATGCGAAATTCACAAAAAGTCCGGCTAATAAATTAACATAGAATCGCTCGATATCGAGTTCAACAACACCAGCAACAAAAGTAATAACTGTTGTAGTGAACCAACCAAAAACGACCGTTAAACTGATTACGATCAACGAACGATAAATACTTTTCGTATTTTTGTTACCTGAAAACGCAACGAGTCAAAAATAGAGGCAACGTAAGTTGAGGTGATTAAACTTTCATTTACAAAAATCGATACGATACATAGTTAATCATTATTCAATAACATTAACGAATCAGAAGATGGATTCCGAGAAGTTCTACTAGAGAGAAGCTGAAAAGAGTACGGTGCTAAATTCCAAGTTGATTTGTCCTCATCAATAACATGTACTTGATATCCGATTTTTACTCACTCGGGTTTTTAAAAATTCGAATTTTTAAACTGTTTTAATGGCGCGAAATTTTAAATCGTTTTTTTTTTTCTCTGCTACTAAAATTAATTATTTCAAACAAAAAACATCAACTTACTCATTTGTATTTGTTTTATATAATAGAGAAATAATATATAACAAATAATTATTAAAATATTTATAAGCATAATAGATTTTGTAAATGCGATATCGGCTACCGTTCCCGATGCCGTTGATGTGATACTACAAATGACCATTCTGAAAATTTCATAAAATTTAGTGCTCAAAACTTTTTATAATAATCAATAAAAGTTTCCCCTTAAGGAGAAATTAACGAAAAAAGCTATCGATCGAAATTCTTTTCTGAGGTTCATCAGAACCTTAGTGACACACATACTTGAGGGATCTCAGTAAGTTACGCGCTCGCGTATCGACTAAGGTTCGGAGGCTTTTGATGCACTCAACTGAGTGGAATGAGTTTATTGAAAATTTTTCTAGCAAAAAATTATGAATGGAGAGAAAAATTTGACTTGTCTGATTCTCGATTGATAAAAATCCATATCACCATCGTTGTTGCATATAAAGCAGATGGAATAATTTGTGCTGTCATATAAATATTCATATAATGATTACTAATCGTATAACTAAAATATGTTTAATTTACCTCAATGATGTTTGAGGACGAACTTTTACACTCACGTATCCTCACACAGTGACATCACAATGTAACACAGTAAAAAAAGAGTCAAAAAGATCAAATTGAAAACTATTACAATCGAAAAAAAAACTTACTAGAATTTTTGTAATGACAATAATCGATCCAAAGCAACATTAAGCAATAATAAACATGAAAAAAAACAACCGAATAATGGAATGGATTGTAAATAAATGCATACATCATGATGTATTTTATGATCAGCAGCGCTAAATATTTAAAATATAATTCTATTAGATCAGTAATTATGCTGAGTTCAACGCATAACGTCGAAACTCAGCCGGAACTCGAACCCTCATTCACTGTAGATTCCACGTTTTACGATTAACTCAGCATAATTATGGATATAAGAACACAATCTATCACAGTTGATTGAAAACAATTAAAAACGATTATGAGGTATTATAATCTTCCTTATTTGATCTACATTTGATATTCGCTAGATCGATATCATATCAATCTTGTTTCATTATTTATTAGTTTCTATCATATCTGAAATAGGAAGTATTGTTTTAAATTTGTTTATCGTATATTATGTACGTCGACGTTAATTTTTCTATTACTACTAAATTAGAATATGAAAATGATAAATAATTGAATAAATAATGGCATTTGTTTACGAATAGAATACAGTATATCAAGACAAATCTCTTTCTTGATACTCATAACAAACTATTTGTTGATCAAGAGGGAGTATAAAGGTTTTTAATGAGTTCAGAGATCATGCAGATCTATGAAGCCGTACCTGAATTAACTATCTGAGTTTAACTTGATGCTGTTCAGAATGTTGCAGCTGACTGAATATGCATAATTGTACTCAATGCTACATCTGATCGACTTCCATCATGATTCTGCTTTCAATTTGTTTACAATGAAATGATGAAAAGCTTGGACGGTCCTTCAAGCGACAGAACTGCACCTGTGGGAACCTGTGGGAACCGAACCATGCTGCTGCATATCTAACAATTGATTAGTAACCTATTATTATTACTGTTTCAGTAGCACAATGTCAACAGGATAATGCAACGCTATGAGATAGAACTAAAATAATTTGTCCATTACACCTCAATGTTACCTCATACGACTGCGAAGCACCATTGTGCAATGATTGCTATGTGATTGACATTCACTTTACATGTTAACAAGGGATTTAATACACGAGTCAACTCACATGAAATGCGGTTTATAATAAACATAATTATGCAATACGATTTTGCAGGGGGAATCATATGATGTCCACGTGATAGAAAAACTTTAGCGCCACACGCACTGCGTAGAGTCATGTGAATTACCAGTCTATTCGTATTTATCCGCATACCGAAACCTCGATTCACGTGACATCTGATAAAAATGCTTAGGTAGTACTCAATTTATATTTATTTTTGTATAATCGACTAGATAAAAAGACGTCAATTCTTTCTGAAGCTTTGATTTAAAAGTTATAAAATCAGAAATTAAATATGACGTTGTTATTATGAGCTTACATGAGGCAAAAGTACAAAGTATGAGTTTCTCTCATTTCATTAATATGTAGTATTTTATTATATTATTTTTACAGTGACATAAAGTTAATGCAAAACGTTGATGAATTATATAAAAGTTTTAGAATTCAAAAACACGACAAGAACTCATTTAAGGGTTATCGCATAATAGCTTATTTGAGTTTATTTGAGGAAAAATTTAACTCACTTGTAAATCGAGATCATCATGACATAATTACAGAAATTATGTGCTATTTCACCAACTGACACCAATGCAATCAGAATATTGCATGGATTCCGAAGACGTCTTAAATACTAGTAAACAGTAAATCAACAGTAAACAAGAAATAATACAAAAAATTATTCATTTAGAACTCGATAAAATGAGGTTATTTTGAAGCCTATCTAACTTCTATCACTTACTGTGATCGTATTGTAATGTAGACGATAAAAGTATTTCCAATGACGCTAATTGTTGGTATGGAAGTATAAAATAGTTTATACGGTAATGAAAGATGGACATGACTCATTACAGTACCTGAAACACGTTCTCAATAACTTTTCACTCACTGATCCTTTCAAAAATGAAGAGTTATGGATCTACAAAACATTAAATAGAAACAGCAAAATCATAATTATAAATAGATTCAAAGATGAAAAACACAACACACTTCAAATAAATAGACAATAAACACAATTTGTTTTTGATTTTCCTCAAAATTTCCGTGAGTTACAGGCACGTTGTTGGATGGAATCCTCTATAATGCATAAAAGACGTTGATTATATTGATAAGTCAATTCAAAGTCTATGATAAATAAAACATTTATCTCCAACTATTATGAGTCGACCGCAAAACTCGGGACCTCAGGCGGTACGTACTAGCGAGGGTTGCGATTGACTCAGCATCGTTAGGGATATTAAATTAAAACCATTTTAACTTATTATAGTTGGTAGAAAAAGGCTACGAAGAAAATCTTGAGGTAATTATTTTTAGCCTTAAAAAACCATAGATAAACAATTATTTAAATATAATATAATTAAGTATTTATGTTGTTATTTTTCAAAGGTATTCTATAGAGTAAGAAAAACTTTGGTGTTAACATCCATTACTTCTAAATGAGTAAACATCACAACACTAACAAAAATAACAACACATTTTTTATTGCTTACCAATAGCCGATCGATTTTTGGCAAGTGATAAATTTTATCAGTATTTCTAATAGTTACACTAATTAATTCTTATAATTAATACCGTTTTTATTGAATTTTTTTCTACATAATGTCATTATCATCAGCAACCGTCTTAGTATTACTATAATTGCTAATAATATTATTTTCTTCTCATGAGGAGAGGTGGAGGTGCCACATAGACACGTAGGACTGAGTTAGTTCACTGCCGCCCGCAGGCCTACTAAGCTCGCCATCTCTTCAAGACTGGTGAATTGTCAAAAGGTAAATCTGGGTAGATTAAACAGTACTGACTTGGTGAAGAGTGGTTAACTCAAGTCACTCTATCGACCAGTCACGCATTCAACCATCTTCACGATAACACGTTGAACACGAATGCGTAGGCGTATCCCACAAGAGGGATTGATCGATGCCAACCTCATCTTATTTCAACGATTTTCACGTCAATGCACTTCTTCTTTTTGTTTTTCTTCAAATGATCTATATTTCCTTGCCACCTAACAAGTAGAAAGGTCGAAAATAATACAACAACTGTATTTGAAGCGACAAAAAATTACAGCTATATTAGAAATGATAAACAAAAAACTAAGAGAAATATTGAGTACAATGAGTGAAAAACGACTGTTGAACGTGTTGTACAAAAGACTTAATGCAAAATGGGCGGGGAATGTGCCGCTGACGTTGACCGTACTACCGTATCCTTATTGGTAATTTCAAACAAGCGTAAGCTATGTTATGTTTATGTTGCTTGTGGCTTGTTGTTAACGCTTTACATTTTCTCATTATTTACAACTAAAAAATATGCTTTATTTCATTAATAATTACCATAATTTGATAATCTACTAGAAAATGAGATTAAGCTGGAACTCAGAGAGGAAATATCAGACGAGAGGTAAAACTATTTAACCAGCAAACAAAACGATATCGCTCATCTGGAAAACGATTGAAATGATGGAAACCATGAAATTTGTAACTTGAATGAATGTGAAATCGCTTTGAGTGAACATCGTAACGTTTTCACGTCATTTTCTCATCTTACTAGTGCTAAATGGTACTGCATTATAGTTACCTCCTCCTTATCCTCTTTCGCATTCACCGTAGTTAGGTGCTGTTTATAAAAGCCGGTTTGCTCTGTTCAGAACCTAACACGGTACACATTCAATACTTCAACAAAGTATTCCAACCATAGAAATCCCAACGAATATCTTTAGCACCTAGAAGCACTAGTAAGGGCAAACCAAGACTCAGAATTCACCATTATTGTGAAAAACAAGATCAAAAAAAGTGAAGATACATATCCACTCCACAAGGACTTAATGTTACAGCAAAAAAAATTTTCAGAAATACGAAATTTGCTTACGCTGAAGAAGTTGAAGTAAATTCAGAGTGATGATGACGTCACCATTATGAAATCTACTATGATGTAATCAAAATTTACATAAACTATGCTGAAATCGATGCAAGAATCCTGTTTACAACAAAAATAGAAATTTAATGAGGTGCAGACTCTTGAAAAGTAATTTTAGTCCTCCTAGCCTCTATTATTGGTCAAAGCAACATTACATCATTTTCAGTCTCATGTTTTCTATGTTCTTATTCATGTTGCACAGTTCTCAACATCTCAGAGTATATCTCGATATCAGTCAAGAACACATTTGCCACCGCTGCATGAATTTGCTAAGACAGTGTGTTTACTCATACGATAGAAAACTTTTGTGGGGTATATTTGCATGACTAATCAACTTATTGAGAATTCCATAATCTTCTAATTACGAAGCTAAAGCTTCTTATTTGCTATGTAGCTCAATGTTGTTGCGTGTTCTGGTCATATTTCAAGATCTGTCATTGCATCTGTTTAAAAGCTGTTAACGTTTTGAACAGCTGCGATGGTGATCTTAAATCTCACAGCCTAAACAACACTATCAATCAAAAGCTTCTATTGATAATTTGAAGATAATTGATAGAAACAAGATTACATCCACATAGTAATTTCATAACAGTTCGGTCGATAGCTGGCGCTTGATGTTTAGAGATCATCATGAGTTTAATAATGGCTGTAAAATAAACTGCTTCACTTTATTCATATGCCCTAGAGTTTCTGCAAGTGCACGTCTCGTACTATTCGTATAATCGCAGAAGATTCAGTATTCTCGAACGAACGCTGTATGAACCAATCGCATTCATTGTAGATGCTCTTAATGACAACATATTCTGAAAGCTAATCACTCAGGCAATGGTTCCAATGATTTACCGCCTCGTCTTGATTACGTGTTTTTGATGGATTGTCATCTTCATATGAAAGCCTAACGTAGAATGAGCTTATCAATAACTGTTCTTATCTCAAAAATGAATTCGTAAGGTCACAATACCTCTCTTGTAGGTAAAAGCTGACCCTCACGACGACATAAATGCGCTTAACATTGTTCTATTAAGAATTAAAGCATATGTTACTGAGCCAATAAAACATTGACTTCAGCACCTCGTATAATGCATTTGCCGTCTACGACAATGAACGGTAAATTGAATAGCGGTTTGTGACCAAATCTGAGTTTACTAAGATGTCAGCGGAGTCCAGCATAGCACGAACACTCCCTAGATTCACTATGAAAATTGCTTGTTACTCTGCTCATACTCGAAACGGCGACCTCAGTCAGACGCTCTTCTGAAAGCAGAACAACTGGCATTATTTTACGTCATGACCCAGTAAAACATCTTCACCAGATTGACCGATACAGAACAAGTTATTCAAAAAAAACATGTATTATTCACGGTGAAGTTTTAAACGATATGTCGGGTACGTAACATTTGTCGCATACCTAATCACTGCTCATTTCGATGACATATAAGAGATCTAATCTCCTCTCGTGCAGCCATACAATGTTTCTGATCATCATGTCGCTCAAAAATCAGTTCTTCGTCGTTATCTGTTAGTCAGTGCAGCACGTACTAGACGCATCCTTCAACATATTAGTTACTACAAGAGGCATGGAAAACGACCTATGATATTTTTCTTAGCAGCATGCCTCTTCCCTAACAACTCTATCGATGTGGGAAATAGAATAATGATAGCCGTGGGAGTGATCAGAAACCAGAGTCATAATATCAATTTCATGCATTGGGTCTAACAACTGTATTCAGAGATTTGCTACAACAAGAAGCTAGAGAAGAAAATCTGTTATCGCTCAGAAGGAAACAATGACTCCTGCGATGGTGCAAGCTTATAATAACATGCTACTATTCACTCAGTAAAAACTGGATGTTTATCAGAGAAGATTGGTGGTCCATTTTAAGTTGGTTGTAACTTTTAAATTTTGTTTACTGCAGCTGCAGTTCCATGGCTGAAAAGAGACAATAGAATGATGAAGCGGAGGAAATGGTTCGGTGATCCAGCAGAGTTCAACCAAAATGTGGTTAGTTGAATTAACAAGCGAGGAGGGAGTAGTAAAGTGTAATCTCAGAGAAGTACGAAACTGCTGCGGACTACTTTCAAAGTCAAAGATGGACGCTGACATTAGTTGTTTTACAGAGGTCTTGATTGGGTCGAAGAGCGACTGAAAGGATATTCAATAAAAGCATCTGATTTGCTTCTTGATGTTAACTTCATAAGCTTTTTACTAAGATTATACTGTTGCGCATAATAACAACACTGGATGAGGCATGTCAATATAACAGGCAAACAGGCAATAACACCTGTAGAACAATTAGGACTTCATACAGGGCCATGATGTATTATCCGCATTCAAGCAAGGGCTATTGAGGTCTGTCGGAAATACGACCTGCCTTTGATCTAACATTCGTTAACTTCAAAAACTATTTGACACCGCCAGAATGGAAGCTATGCCATTTTTCGCTAGTCTATGAGAAAGTAGAACCTCTTCTTGCAGCGTTTCGTTACGCTACCCAATGAGAGTGCAGTTGATAACTCATTTGTGTCGAAGACTTTGCAAACTATAGCTTGAAAACATTTTTTAGAACATGGTTAAAAGATGGAATATTAGGTCAAACTTCTCAATTTGAAAATTCGGAACAAATTTTGATGCGAAAGAAAACGCGTCAAAAGCAAAGCATACTTGAACTAGTGAGGAGAGTTTTCAATTGAGGGATGAAAAGAGTTGTAAAAATAGAATTGAAAAGTTGGAAGCGTTGTTTTGGACGAACATCTGGAAGTAGTGTGGGTGTACTTAACGATAGCTTCAATGAGCTGCACCTACAGATTCTAACGAATTTAAAACCACGAAATACGTCGTTCCAGCACCACCTTTTCCACGATCACCGTCGATGACAATAATGCCGTGAGTGACGACTTAATGGTAATGTTGTATCATTCTGCAAGATACTTAGTAATGAACCATACAAGTATTTAGTTAAGTTACTCATGCTTTATTTTAGTAACTCATGCTTTTGTGCGACTTAATAACGACCATAAGCTTTCTGATGAGTAGCTCACAATGTTGTCACGTGTTCCGGCTATATTTCATGATTTGTCGTTGTATCTGTTCAGAAGCTGTTAAGGTTTCTAACAGCTGCTATGGTGATATGAATTCAATGTGTATGAACAGCTCTATCAATCAAGAAATTTCCTATGAAAAATTCAAAATTGATTGACAAAAACATGGGCACATTTGCATACTAGAGGGGCGCGATATAAAAGGATAGAAATAAGAATTTACATAATCCATCACCTTATGAAATGCGATGTACATTTTTCTTTTCCAAATCAACATGAGGTAAATTGAATGCGAGTCATGTATACATCGTATGAGGAATACGAAATCAATGCTGCTTTTCATTTCTGACTAATCTGACATTAATCCATAAACGTCTTAAGTATGGTGGACTTAATACACTATTGGGGATTCAAACATGCCGTAAGCTGATATGAGTTAATATTTTACTGCAGCACCTTTCACTACTTCGTCATGCACTCCCTTCTTAATTGTCCTCATACGACACCACGAAGCTAACTATTAATTGCTATGGCGTTGTAGCCGATACTCGTTACTTTTAACATTTTATTCCTCAGCAAGTCACCACTCTCACGATTCCTATCACTTATCAGTTACATCGCTACGTAAGCATGAAATATAAATGAGACTTCACTGTAAGGTCGTATCTAATTCGGTTATCGTCAATTCAATTCTCTTTACTTTTTATTCAACCCCGATCATTTCGTTCTCAATATCATTCCTCACTACACTCTCTACTCAATCTGTCTGTCCTACCTGTATAATTCAATATTCTTGAATATTTCATTATGTACGCTTATTAGGCTTTTTACTTGTATCTTTTAGTAACGTAGTACAGTAGCTTCACCTATTTTTTAACGTTGACGTTTTACGGTTGTAAAAAAGAATGCTATCGATTGAAATATGCAAACAGACAGAAACAAATGATGGTATTTAGAATACTCAGATTTTTTTCCTGCTTCTATGGAACTTTAGAAAACATTTCACGCTTCATCGACACATTAAAGGAAAAACAACGTGTGTTGTTCAGTTTGCGAATGATGTGGTTAATTGAATGATTTGATATCGTTAAACTTCATCATGTGATCTCTGCTCTAATACGGTGACTTGATCATTTACAGATGTAGTGAATTTAAACATAAACGTCGTTTACAGAGGTAGCGATGACCCTCATCATAATCACTAACATTAGACCTTATCTGAAAGTTTGCGGTATATTACAATTGATCATCATTGTTTTTATGAGTGTAAGAGGTTTTCAGGAGGAAACACAATCTGAATATGAGAGCAAGAACATCTGATGATTTTCATTTAAAATCCTCTTTCATTCATCATATTGATCTATTACGAGAGATCGTTTTTTTTTTTCTAGCGTGAATGATGTCGAGCATATGGAATCAATCTTTTGATAAACTAGGTGACGAACATCAGCAACGTCATGTGGAAAGAAGTTGATGAAGCTGAACATGAGAGGGCGAAAGCAGACATAAGTTTTTCTTTCTAAATTTCTCAATCGCTACGAAACTAAGAACTAAAAAAAGACACCAAGTGTGTTTGCATTAATTATTGATTAGAACTCACTATCTTATTAATTATACGTTCGATTTGTACGAAACTTTTTCCTTATTCAAATCCGATTTAGATCTATCGACATTAGATCAAACTTTTTAAGCGATACGTAAAGAACAACTGCAACAACAACAACAACAACAACAACAACAGCAAAACGTCACAGCTGTAAATATAACAATTACTCTATTTGATATGACATCATGTGTAGCATAGCATTCACCTCATTTATCAATCTTTTTAAACTTATGTTTATTCTTTAGAGGATATCAAACTCTTCTTCCACATATGAATATATGAAACAGAGCAGATTTGTTCCTAATTGAATAATCTATGAGATCTCGTACGTTTTTTATTCTGTTATATAGTCTTTATTATTGTTTTTATTCGTATCAATAAAGAGAAACAACGAAAAGCGAGTAAATCAAAGTAGTTTCACGCCTAAGTGAAATTTTTCAAGTACGCCTAAACTGTGTAGTGTACGTAATGTCTAAATACGTCATAACGATTTGTTTACGTGTAATTTGTAATTTCTGACGAAACCTACTTTACACATTGAACCGATCGCTGAAACGAAATAGAGACCAACCACATTTCAAATGACGACGATAAAATAACACCGAGGCAACAACAAAACAACTTTTTTTTTCTTTACTCCATTCTCTCATCAAACATAGAGAGATAAATTTAAAATGACGACTACAATTACAACCATTTAACAATAATTCATCTATGACGATTCGTTCAGAGGCACTCAAAATTCTTTGTGCTTAACAATTTCGTGGCATATTCATTTATAGACATCTCATACAATAGAACTGATCACGCTCATTCTGCTATAACTCGTCCACTCCTCATAACGTTAGACTCGGTACGAGTTCACGACAAATGGTTAATATGTACCACGTGACGCATATCTGTAGATACAATGACATTTACTTTATATAACAATGAGTTTCGCTCTTGGTTTTTAACTACTATAAAGTAAAAGTCTTAAGAATTTCTGTTTGTAAATAATCAATAAACTATATGATCGATGAATGATTCTTTTGCTAACTGACGGATGATCTGTGATCTTTCGAAAAAGGTTGATAGTTTTTTTTCTGACGTTTCTTATTTTCTAACAATAATTCTAGGTTTTTGTTATAGTAACATAAAAATATATCAGATTTAACTCTGTTTTTAATTGCTTGATGTAAAAAAAAACGTAGAATGAAATTGGGAAGTGTGCAGCTTTACCTAAGTACTTCGTAAGTAATAAAGTGATATTCTTTAATTCATTTAGGATATCTAACTGCTAAAATAGTTTTTTAGTTGAGTAACTTGAGCAATTTGCCTCTTGCCTCTTGTTGTCCGTGACATCGTTTGTAGATCAGATGAGTTCGGTTTTATTGAATGACATTGAATTACTACGATTACCATCCTCTTCGACAACCAGTTTTCTTGATTTCAATGGTTCTGTGACTGTATGGTTGAGTGGATTTGAATACGGTTACGCAAAATGACACGCAGCTCAGCGTCTTCTGTTCCGTAGATGATCTGTGTGTCTGTAATAAAACAGGTGTGGGCGGTGATGCTACGCCTCCAAAATTGCTGTAGGAGGTGGAGAACGGGGAGTGTGGAGAGGGTGGTTCTGGATTGTGTCGTACACCATTCGTAACTACCTACTCATTCTCTGAGGATACAATCAATCATATCGTTTTGATTATTTACCTCAAAACCTATAAATAATGCTAATAAATCACCTCATAATTGCTGCTATTATTATCGTGACTAATGCTGATGTTCTTATGAACAGGTAAGATTTACGAGATTTAAATTTTCATCGCTTTTCCTCTAATTCTTTGTTTGTTTTTTTTCCTTTATTAAGCTTAGGCTTATCACCTAGGTACTAATTGAGTCAATTGTTTTTTTTTTTCGTATGTTTTTTGAGATCAGTTTATAACGCAATATCAGTAATGCATCAAAACACAATTATAAGTACGGTAAACACAAAAGTAAATATTGATCGATCCTTTATGATCTACTCAAATTATGCTGTTTGTAACCACTTTATTTTCTTTATTAAAGAAAAATTAAAGAAGGCATTCTCAAGTAGAACAGCAGTAGAGTGAAATACAGTGTAAAGTACAATTAATTTATATGATGTAAATAAGAAACAAAAAATTTCAAATCTAAAATATATCGATTGATTTATTTACGGTACAGTAGTCGAACATCATGATTGAATTTTTTGTTTTCTAAACAATCGATCTCTGATTAACTTCGATCAGGAGAACAACGTTGTCCGTCGTAGTAAAATGAACTGATAGCGTGAAACGTTTCTACCATTTTTTGCCTCATCGTACCTCCAATTAAAGTTCAATTTGAATCCTCATATAATGTTCATCTATAATCCTTTAATATGTCGCCTATATAATAAAAAATAATAGGTACGCAAAGTGAACTGAGAGAAAGCGTATAATTAACGATATTGAGAAAAAAACATTTATAAAAATGATGTTGTAGGGAGAGAACACGGAAAACTATAAATATTACGTTCACTTATTCAATTTTGAAACTTTTTTTCCTCATCTGAGTTATGAAAGCTGATGAGTATCACGTTAGTACGAAAATACGAGTCGATCGATTATCTCCAGTGAACGGCGTTGTCGCATCCTTGGTGACGTACAAATGAGAGAGGGATTACTGAGGTGATGAGCTATAATGACGATCGTATGTCAAGGGTAAATTAAAGTATCGAAATTCAAATAGAAAAACCTTCTAGACTTATTCGTAATTTTTATTTATTTTTATTTTTGTCAATGATATTATAATGTCCATAGTTTTTCTGAGATGGCCGCAAAACTGGGAACCTCAGGCGGGACTCGTACCCGCACTTACAGATATCCGGTCTGCCGTGCTTTCCATTACACCACAAAGGCCATTACTTTCTTTAAAAAGCTTTTAACTCAACTCTTTGCTGATTCGTTCGTGGAAAATTAAAGGGTCTTTGAGGTATGACCCATTTAAACAGCTTGAGTATTCAAAGTAACCTAAAAAATGCTACTTATTAAGCACTGGTACATAACAATACCACATAGAGGTCACTGAGTGAGAAAACGATTGTACGTCGTCTTGTCGTCGTCCATTATCGAAAAAAGGATAGAAATTTAATTGTTCGTGAGGTAATTGATCTACGAAAATAAGTGGATTATTATTTGGATCGTCATTATAATGTTTTAGCAACGTCTTCAGTAATAAATATAAACACTCTCCTATAAAGCATAAGTTAATTTGAAGCTAATTAACTAGACCGGACTCACTAGACTCACATATAAGGAATGAGGAGACTTTGATAGCGCCCGCCGAAGAAATCCGATAATCAGTGAGAATTAGTTCTTGTAACGTTTTGCTATTCAATTGAATCGTTATATGATTAGATTTGAATCTTTCAAAATCGCTGTCAAAGAGAACTGGATAAACCTAGCGGCAGCCGATTTTTGAGGTAGTTATGACAGAAAAATGAGGCAATTACTATTTCAAAAGTACTACATTGACTCATTCTTTGGAATCTGTCGTGTAATTCAATGTACACGTGGTGAACGTTCGACCTCATAAATTTGAAGCTTTTCCTATAGATTTTTCTTTTGACACTGAAGTTTTTTTTTTCTAAAATCATTAAATGGTTTTAAATGAGGTTAATTCAAACTGCTGGGCATTTTTCGTGCTGGCTTGAGCTTGTAGCGTCATTGAGATCACAAGGTTAATACTTGAGGCACAAAAAATTGATCTGATACGGTAACTGACATTTATTTAAATACATATAGATCAAACAATAGCGACATTTCTTTTTTCTTCATAGGTGAATCAATATTGAGTGAAAAATTTTACTTAATAATCTTAGGCAAACATCATTATTATTAGTCGGAATGTTTACTACAGCTGTTACACAACAAAGAAATAGACAACAAAGCAATAAAATGCCTCATCAGCTGGAACACCTGCAAGTGGTATCGATTGATTGAATAAGCTTAATTCTTTAACACGTCGATCGATATCTTATCACATACCATACAATCAATCCATACAGAGAGTTTAGTGCCTACAAACTTATTTATTGTAATCATTTTCATTGAATATTTTTATAAATATCATTATTACCAAAATGATTTTATTATGAATAATTTATGACTCGTTGGAAAAAGTGTTTAATGATTTGATCTCTCTTCGAAATTCTTTGTATGAATAAAAAAATTTGAAATCTTATTGTAATGAGTTAAATGAGTTCCTATATAAAGTGCTAGATCGATAATTGGCCTTATTTCTTCTAGAAAAAGAAAACCTAACTATCCTCACAGATTACTTTAGAATACTTCCTGATAAGAATTTCCTGTTATAAATTTTATTACTGTATTCTTTTTACTTTGTTCTTTGGCTTTTCATTTTATTTAAATGTGATATGATACAATGATATCATTTTCCATGTAAAGTGCGACGTAATATTTCTTTACTCCGATGTTCATAGTGTTCATCAAATGACGTCATTTTTTCGTGAATGTAAAGTATATGATGACTAAAAATTTATATTTTCCCACAGTTACATGATAAAAGCTTTTTTCTCAGACTATAAAAAATTGATTGTAGAAGGAAAATTGATAAAAGCTTTGTCTCACGATTTCTAGCTTTTTTCAATTCTACATCACATAATTAACAGTTACTCAATGAGTTATAAGGTCAGAGCGTATAAAAATACTTTGGAAACTTATTGAAATCGTTCGAGCATAAAATTCGTAAGACGAACATAAGCAAGAAGCGGAAAAAATTTTATGAAACTTTCAACGAAATGTAATGACGCTAGGTACAGAAAACATTTTATTATTTAGTTCATTAAACTCAATTATGAAGGTATATTCAATGAAGCTGAGTCAATCGCAAGAACTTGGAACCTCAGGCACGACTCGAACTCGGATCCACTTTTGATTTCAAGTTTGGCGATTGATTCAGCATCATTTAGGGTATTAGATTAGAACCATTATAATTTAACAACTGTTTTCACATTATTATTTAGGCAGCTTTCCAAAAATCTGAAGAATACTTGATTGATTTTTTACCTTTATTTCATTTTGCAACGGCGCTGTCTCTGAAACTGACCAATCACAGTCTCATAGTATACCGTAAACATGACCTACTTCATGATCAAAGATCGTCGCTGCTCAGATCGTTCAAAAACGCACTTTATCGATATTTTTTACATGTAACATTTACGAAATGTTGTGATTTTGATTTTTCATAAAATAATCAATCAGAGTCCATGAAAATCTCAATTTCTGAAATTTTCCTCCTCGGTGTGGTTTCATTGATAGTGTGCCAAATCATTTTTTTTTTGTTTCAAATCAATCTATCAATACTAGTTGACATGCGTAAATGCAATTTCTATTCATAATAATTCAAATCAGAACCGGATTCGATCTTTGTTGGGAAATTGTTACAGATGGGGAAATTAACGTGGCGACCAGGCATGATCGTTTTTAAAAAATTCACGAAACGTTTACGGTATTTTGGTGTTGTGTGGTTCGTTTGTGGAATTCGAAAAGCTTTGGCACTATTCCATCGCGATATATTTGACCGAATACGATTTCAAATTGAAGAACTCAAGACTATTCATGAATATTAAAATCTGAAGAAATTGAATGGGATCCTTTAAATTAGTAGATCCGATCAATATGAGGGTTTGCTCTTATGAAACACCTCATTTAGATTCAGATTCAGATCTACCTGGTTTATTTCATAGCTCTGAACTAATGATCGGCTAATGAACTCCTCACCAAGTTAATGTAACTCATTCCAGATACATATTGTGATGTGTGGCGTTTGAATAGATATATATATAGGGTTCGGTATAATGAGGCTCGTTCTTCAATTTTTACTAAGCTTTGTTCTAAAGAAAAGCTGCTTAGCTTTTTCTCAAAATTGCTTGCATTTGATATCGAAGCCATAAAGACCATTTTATTATATATTTAATAAGGCAGGAAACACTACACAATAATCTATTTGTGATTTCTTTTAACTCATCTGATACTCAACGAGATTAGTTAAAGCGTCCTTGAAATCTGAATCAGTAAATTTTTTGTAGAGACCTCATTTCTATTATTCTTATTAAAATAGTACTAGTTGGAAAATAGCAAACCGGAAATGTTATCTGAGCCTAAAATTGTATTATTTCTTCCAAATGTCGCCTATGTCCTCTTAAAGAAGAAGCTCGATTAGACTCGAATGCGATTTTTAGCCTTAAGTTTACTTAATGATCTACAAATATAAATGAAATACAATAACTACTAAGAAAACTCTTCAATTCTTCGGTAGTTCTTTCAGTTCTAGAGATTTGCTCTATCGACACCACCGAAAACTACCATATTCTGTTCTTTGATCTACTTCATCATAAAATGCTATAAGGTAAAGCACGGAATGTTAAAGTTGGACTAAATGTTAGTGTTTGATTTCCCTCAACAAAAGAGTTCTCCTTAGAAATAACTTCATATATTCTATTCGGTTGATTAGAGATGGATTTTTTGGGGACGTTATAAAACGATTCAAAGAGGATTGTCCTCCTCATTCACAATATGAAAAGCAGATAATAAAATCATACAAAAAGTTCAACTGACGAATTGATTGAAGTTTATCTTAGAGAAAAAAAGCTAGAAGAATTATTGCTTCTCTGAATCATAATTATACGTCAGAAATTGTAATATTAATAAATGGTCCAAAGTCTTACTGTAATTGATTTTTAAGAAATCGATAAATTTCATCGTTGTATCAAAGTGTCTCAAAATTTGCGTATTAACAAAAATCAATTATTTCGAATCAAACATCGACTTCAGCTGTTCGTACAGCTCTTTTTAATCTGTTCATAAGTGTTAAGTGAGTGCAACTTCAAAACCTCATAACGATAACGTTTTTATCGATGATTAATCACAGTATGAAGAAAATGAATGGAACAATGTTGAGAATTTGCTGTGAACTTTGACGTTACCGTAATCATTGCATCAGAAAAAGTATAAAGATCCATCGTTCGTCGATGGCGTACTGCTTAAAATTTCAAAGAAGGTTAAACAAGTTCTAGTTACAAAAATAACCTTGAATTACTTTTCCCTAACTTTTTAAATGGAAAAAAACCTTGTAGCACTTAGTTTTTAAGAGCAATAAATATTCCTATTGAGGAAAAACTCCAGTGATAAGCTTTATTTTTTATAGGGATGGATGCGGTAAAACTAAAGCATGTCTTTTCAAACCACTTGGCTGTGATCCAAATCTCGACTGTACAATCGGTTTAGTGTTTTTCGTTGTGGGACCAAATAAATTACGTGTGGAAATGGTAGCCACGTCGTTAATACCAACTGTACAACAGCAGTACATTGCTATTGGATTTTCAGATGATCCGCTAATGGTGAGTCAACTATCACATACCGCAATAGTTTTTGTGATGCTTTTAAGATCGGCTACCTCAAAACTCCGGCATTCATTGAGCAGATGTTTTGGCGTTATCCTCGTTGGGTAATAAACGAGTTTAGTATAAGACTATTTTACGATAACTGCAAATCAACACAAACATGGGTTAACATTTTGGCAAAATGCTCTTGAAAGTAGGACAATCCCTCTGTAAAATTTTTATCGAGGTTTGATCAAACGAAACTCTTTTTGACATAAACATAGCTTTGAGCTTTTAAGAAAGCAATTTTGTTAAAACATTAGCCTCCTTTTGTTTTTGATACTCCTTCAGATGAAAACTCCAATTGAATACCAACCTCATGTACTGCTGAACGTAACTGATGATTAATGAGAGTTGTAATTGCTTACACAATTCGTGACACACTCCCATTACTTCTATTCTGTTATATTCCGGAAAAGCTCTGTGCTGCAAAACTTGCTTATATTACTGAGGCACCTATAAGTAGTAATTGATTTGCTTCTCTTTTTTTGATAAACAAAATGAGGATTGAAGCAGAGGTAGAGTCATCTCTAAGAGCATCACTTAATATTCTTCAACACGAACCGTTTAACCACATCAAACAATACCGAGTTGTTTATTGTCGAGGATAGTAGCATATATTTCACTCTCCCCTTAAAATGAAAATTGCCTCTTAGTAAGAAATTACCAGATGATAATGATTACTGAGGAATGAAAGCACTTAAAAGGGAGGATATAAGCTAGGTAGCGTGTACTAGTCACGAACAAGCCATAGTTGAATGATTTTCCATCCACTGGCATACACTCCAGTGTATTTTGTATTTAGACAGATCTTTGAATCAATAGGTCCCACAGTAGTACCATTTCTGCTGTTTAATCTATTATTAAAAGTGTTACGATTACGGTAGCGGTCCTCATCATTGTAGTGACTCAATCAATCGATCATAAGTGATCATGCAGTAGTAATTAAGCACGAGTACTATTTATTGCTGCTATTGATTGAAGATGTATCTATAATGTCACATTGAGATTTTCATTATTCTACCATATTAGCTTTTCAGGGTGAAGATATGGTAACTGAATGCGTTATGAGTGATATGGGACAGTTTGCTGGTTGGGAGCCAGAAGTTTTCGTTTCTTACAATCACGGAAAAGCAAACGATCGAATTTTTTTGAATGAGGTATACTCATGAGTACAATTCGCTTCCGTTGAATATGTTGATAAAATCAGTTGAAAAAACAAATTACTCTATGAATTCCACCTTATTCTACTCAGTCAATCTTACCCATTTGCTGACCTGCAGTGAGCTAAGACTGAATTTTTGAGTTCACTAGCTGCACTTCATTAAAGCAAAAATCAATAATTGATAGATCAACATTTATAAGAGTTGTTGCTGGAGCTACATTTCAAAATGGAATCGACTTAAAAAGTAAACATATGCACAATATATAAGATGCTTAAGTCTAAGCATTTGTATTACTCAATCCTGAGGGAATAGCTGCAGTTAAGTCTTCACTATAGTGGCATCGTGTAGGTAATTGAATGCGACTTGATATGACCAGTGCTTACCAAGTCACTGCTGCTCATCACATACGAGCGCACAAGCTAATCGAGCATCAACTTACTAAGTCCTTAAGAATGTATGGGAGGTCTAGTCTGTTTTAGTGCGAATTCAAATCCTTTCATACCATTAAGGCGAATTCTACTACGGAGCTACGTGTGTAGTGGACACTTGGCCAATGCACTAGAAGTTATGTAGTGGCCGATGCGCCGATCGTAGTGGTGTCAATAGCAGTGAATATCTTAACGCTCGCCGTAAGTAGATTGCCACGCGGGTCTTTTTTGTACTGCTCGCCTCGAACTGGTGTAATGGAACCTCAAACTTGAGTAATTAAACCTTTATTCAAACAAAACACAAAAATATTACATAACGATTACAACAGCGATAAATCAAGAATGAACACAATAGAATTAAGACTAACAATTCAATGAGATTTATAATATAATGATATAACAACAACCAGTTTAATGACAAAGGTGGAAGATTGGGTTGAGCCATGAGTGAGAGTATGGAGGAGATATTTACCGTACCTGCTTATACAGGGAGGGGGCGGAGACTTCGGTATGAGGAAATAATGTCGTTTTTATGATCATTTACAGAAACATATCGAAATTATGACCTTTTATAAATCAGAGAACATTTGCACTTTCACTTGCCTCCACCATTTCTAATTTTCGATACGATGACTCATAAACCACAAATTAATATAATAATTAATATGTCTTTGCTTTGCACGTAATTTGGGTGATAAAGTAGAGATTACTCGACAGAGTATTCTCTACAACGTGTTCCTTATAGGTATTATATAAAAATGACAATAAGAATAAACATAGGTGTAATTTATTTATTTACTCGTTGACATGAGGTTATAGTGTTGCTTAAATGACAGTGGTTTATGCAGTGACTTAAGAATAGCCTGTTGCGCTATTTACCTCAACAGATTAGATTATTCTGGTACCAATTCATTGGCTTGAGAGGGATGGGAGGCTTGGCTGGCTTTAACATATAGAGGATAAGACATTGAAAAGGTAGATAATGTTGGATATAAGTCGGATGGTATACGGATGTGCTCTTATTGTCTAATTAGCATAAACAAGCAGAAAGATGTTTTCTGGCTGATTTTATCACCTTATTTTCGACCCTTATCCAGATAATCAAATTGTCTTCAGGAAGAACATCGTACGCTCTTCTCAAATATCTCATCACAAGTGATTGATGGTCGTTTAGTATGTCACTTTACACGTCAAATTATACCAAAGATTGACAATAAAAATGGACTAGTAGGTAGTCTTGACAAAGACTTCTACGTAATGGCTGCTAC
Source organism: Dictyocaulus viviparus (assembly GCA_000816705.1). Lineage (NCBI taxonomy): Eukaryota > Metazoa > Nematoda > Chromadorea > Rhabditida > Metastrongylidae > Dictyocaulus > Dictyocaulus viviparus. The sequence continues at coordinate 264,512 of KN716240.1, read as the reverse complement.
GGGTTCTGCCCAACCAGATGGTACGTTTTCCATGACGACAATACTTTTCCAATACTACTTCCAACCAAAAATCTTTAACTATTTTAAATAAAAGTTTCATGGGGCTTTTCAATGTACAATTTCTCTACGTGTTAACACTTAGTATTAGCAATAAAAGTATGTATTTTATAAGGTATGACAGCACAAGAATTGGCGTTGACCAATTCTTTTTGGGCCTACGAATTCATGTCCAACGTGATATCGTGGAAGTCTTTGAATGCGAGTCTGGTCTATACAGTGACTTGAGTTCACCACTCTTCACTTGAGTTGACCGTCACTGCTGCTAATCTTTTCATATGTCTCCGGCACAATTTTATCGACCTCGAAGGGATTGTCAGGCTTCATAGGTGTGAGTGAGGTCGCAAACTTACGTGCACTGAATCGGTCTTGCGTATCAATGTAACAGCACTGTGTTATGTACTCTCTATGCACTTTACAGAAGTATTTTGACAAAAATCTTTCTTCTGTATAAATTGTTGCACTTTCTTTTTAAATATACACATTCTAATCATCATGCAAAACTACAATTTTATTGATTATCGAAGGTGAGAAGCACAAATCAATAACAAGCAGTGAAGTGGTGGATGGCTGCCAAATGCTACTAATTCCCTTATTCAACTCGGCTTCCAGGCAAACTAAACCTGTCATGCCTCTAGGTTGCTGACTAACTTCTTAAATAATTTGAAAAGATAAACAGCAATAAGTTATTAGAGATCGGTTATCTTATGTGATTCTATGGGTCAGACTCCATCCAGCCACCACCATGACATCACGTTAAAGATGATGGATAAGGTGGTGCCTCCCTCAGGAATTGACCAACACCAAAGCTTACCATGTCTTGTGTACTCGTTAAATTTACTTTTTTATCTGTGACCTCTTTCCAACTCAAAAGAACTCTTTTATCTCGTTAAAATCTGCAAGAAAAGACTTAGAGTTGATAGTCTCAAATAGTCACAGATCTATAAATGATTTGGAAAAACCGGCCAAATTTATTAATATTAATAGAGCTTAAAACATTTATGCAAATTTCGGCTTTTCTTCAGAGGTTAACGCTCATGATATGAACCATGGCTCTCATTTCTATCCGATTGTTTCTTCAGCACGAATCAATCCGTCCCAAGTTGGTGAAATCAAGGTCAGTTCGAAATCTTTCTAAGGAGGAGATATTTTTTTTCGTAATAAAAATTATTTAGTTACTCAAATGCCAATAATAAAAATATTTAAAATAGCATTAAGAACTAGCGATTTTGCTGAATAGAGGAAATGATCACCCTTATCCTTCATTTTGCTGGGCGCTGATGTCTTTTAGTGTTCATTCTTCATTTGTTTTTTTTTCATGCACTGTGATTATTTTTCATTATTATTATTATTATTATTTTACAGTATAATCATCTACTAGACACAAATATGATTCAAAAACAACCGGCTACGAACGCGAAGCCGTCGTCTTCGACGCCAACGGTTAGCACCTCTTCGAATCGCAGCGACTCAGAAACGGAAAACTCGTCCACATCATCAATAAGTGTCGCATTTGCCATCATTGCTCTACTCAATCGACTACTGTAACAAAAAAAAAGGGCTGCGATCTTCTTCGACGAATCAATAATAACCTTTTGTTCATTCCTACAACATACTTTATCTATTTCAATAATTGGCTCTTATAAGTCATTTTTTACGAATGTAAAACATTTTGAGATCAAAAAAATATAAAAAAGTACATCTGATAGCTGGATTTCACAATGATTAAATTTGATCATCTCTTGATTGTTCTCTTCCAATACTGATCTTAATGATCTTTCAATAATACGAAGATATAATTCGTTTTTTTTTCTCAGTTTCTACTTTATCACAAATACTACGGGTCACTATTGTACAAGTTTTATTTACAATAAATGATTTCAAATGTAAATAAATTAAGGTAGTCATGAGTACTGTACATTTTTAATCTACAGAAAGATATGCTGCTTTTATCATGATATTCAGTTAGGACGTACTGAGTGGTTTTACGATCCGAAGAAAAACTCAGCTCATCATGACAAGTCCTATTAAGAAAATCAAACTTTTCAACTTTTCCAAAAAAGGATTCTTCTGGATAGCAAACTGAATATATATTTAGATAAGGTAAGCTTTAGCGTTGATCAATCCCTTATGGTGGAATGTGCCAACGCATTCGTGTTCAACGTAGTGTCGTGGAGGTGGTTGAATGCGAGCCTGGTCTATACAATGAGTTGAGTTTACTCTTCATCAAATCAGTGCTAGTTGTCGTACAAAGAGTTACCCGATAATAATTTACCCAAGACCCGGTTACCCTGGGTTAGCCAGGTCTGGGGAGGGCAGCGAACTTGGTTCGAGCTTCTGTATCGTTTATTGCAACGTCTCCACCACGGTGCCATGCACCCTTCTATTTAATCAGTACAAGCATTTTAGTTTACAAATCGCTTATTAAGATCTTTTTCATTTTCTTCTTTTATGTACAAATTTAGTATATCTTAAAGGATAAAAGCTCCCACTGTGAAGCTTTGAAGATTGAAACTATAAATTCAGTAAGCCGATGCTGCACGTATTAAATATTACTAATTACTTCTGCAATTTGGATTATTGTTCAATTCGCGTCCATGTATTCAGATAAGCAACAGCTATTTTACTGTACCAGAGTTTTCCTCGTGTAGTTCGGTATTCCCTGGAAGTTCCTTAGGGCTAATTTAAAATGTTAGCAGGTCAATACCTCGTGCAGTTGTTAGTTTTCTTGAACTACCGTTTTGTGAGATTTTCTCCCATCAGGGCTTTGAAAAACTTTGACGTCAATTCTCATCAATAGTTGTTCTCCAGTGAACAAACGAAGCAACGAATCATCTGTTAGGATTGAACCCTTGTCACTGTTCAAGTTGACTCGAAACTTACAATAACCTCCAAACGGAAGTCTATATGTAAGTTATTAGTAATGTTGAGTTAATCGCAAAACTTGGAACTTCAAGCAGAACTCCGACCCTGCATCTAAAGGTGTCCGGTCAAGTGTGCTGCCTACTGTATTACGTAGTTTCTCGCTCTGCGACTACTCGTCGAGCTTCACCTAATTCTAGATGACTGTAAGTCATTGTAAGCACAAGTATAGATGTTGGATATTTTCACGAATGTTTTAATGAAGAACGTAACATCGCAATGATTCAACTGTTTATCGGTTGATTTGGTCTGTGTCAAGGTTGCACCTCAAGCACGTGATAGTTCCTCATCAGAACCACTCGCAGAATTCGTTTTTACTGAGGCAATAAATCAAGATGTTGACGAACTAGACTCAAAATAACTTATTTATTACTATTATAATTACGGAATCAGAAATAAAATCCGTCATGATCGATTAATTATGCAAGAGGACTGGACTGTAAAATATCACATAAGCAATAATAAATTAAATTTTACAGATTATTGATTTAAATACACACACACATACACACACAATTTGATCTGGTTTTTGTAAACTGTATATAAAAGTATTGTCGTTATAACGTACGATCAATAAAATTATAAATATGGCAAGCAATGTAATCAATATTTAAGGAAGCATGAAATAATTAAGTTGTAGAAAGCACTTTTAAGTTATTCCAGGACAAAATTCTGGACGAATAGAAAGTTGGTCTATTGAATTCAAGCTTGAGAACGTTCTTCTATAACACCATCCATGTTGTTGTTCTGCTCGTATGATTTCTCAAATTTGCATCGAATGTCATTATTAATTAACTTGAAATGTACTTTACAGTATAAATAGCCGTCTTTATTGCGATGTACACACTCCACACTGAAAACGACGTCAGTAATCTTAAGGCTTATATAAATTTATTGCAATTTTTACTGTTTATAATCAAATATAGGTCATATTATTCAGTACACTTCATCTTAATCACAATCATTTCGCAACAAGTTTTCTACTGAACGGAAAAAAAAAATTGGCTTTTAAAACACTGTAAATATTTACCGAAGTGCTTGTCGACAAACAGTACATCGAAAGCAGTTCACGTGGTACTGCACTCCAAAACATTCGAACTGCTCAGCACGATACACTGTAGTCCTACACAGAGCGCATTTCGGTTGTGGACGCATCATGAAGCGCTAAATTAAACGCCATGCATTCATGCACGTTAGATCAAAACCAGTGAAAAAACACTGCTTATCGATCGATAAGTTAATCAAAACTATAACAAACATTAGTTGTTAGATATTAGTGAGTCACTCATTATTCGGTTTGTTGAGGAACTCCTTGGTGATCCATTAATGTGTGAATAGATAAAGCACTCAAACCGGTTAGTAGGTTACTCACGTTTCACCGCACACTTGTAAGCTTTTGTGTACAGCGTATAACGTTTATAACCTTTATTCATAATAAATTTAATTAAATCAGCAAAATATGTGAACGGTGGCAAATCTACTTACAGAAAATAATGGCAAAAAATGAAAAATAAATATTCTATTCAACAAATTAGGACTAGCTTATAGTGAGGATGGGAATACAAGGGGCGTGGCGAAGCGATGCATATGTTGCGGTGGAGGCGCAGAGAAGTGAGTGAATCGCGATGATACACGCACAATTCGGTAAACACGATAGATTGACTATTGATAAAGCCTTTGCAATATGGTTTTGTGCATTGTGAGATGTTGTCATGGTGCAGTACTGATGTTCATTGGTCCTGCAACGAATTATCAATCGATAAACAATGTAATGCTTTACGAATTGTGATTCATCAGACTTGCCACCTTTGAATATGGTAATAAAAATAATAATAAAATATTCGACGATGATCAAATAAATGCCACTGATAAGAAATCAGTTATAATAAAGTTATGATAGCGGAAAGATAGCATAGAACTTGGAATTTTTTCAAAAGTTAGTAAAAAATTAAACAAGGAACAATGCTTCTATTTCATGCCAGTACTGTATTGTTATGCAAAACAGTACTAGACCGATGCCGACAGTGATAGCTCGCTGAAATAATACAAAATCTTAGTAAAAGAAATTATGAGTTCATACATAATTGTTTCGAGCCAGTTGGCTCGATTGGCTTATTATTAAACAGAGATCAAAGTCCACTGCTTAACTGAATGTTAGAATGAGTTCCCTCATGACAATATTCCATTTACAGTGATTTAATAATGAGGCTAACAAGTGATAGTGTCAACGAACACTAAAGGAAACACTAGGGCTCTTACCGTAACCGGCTTTTTCTCTGGCATTCGACTTTTTTCAGCTTTCTTAGCTTCTTTTGCTTGGATCTTCTCCCATTTAGCAGCCATTTTTGCTGCATGTTCAGCCTGAAAATTCGGCACGGATGCAATCAATATGGTTCCTTTAACAAAAAAATTGTAATAAGTTTTTTCTTCTATAAAAACGACCTCATTACTCTTTGCAGCAAGCACTTACAGTTATGGAGGATATTTGCATAGAATCCTCAAAATAAAATGACTACAGGTTTTTTCCCTATGCTGTTGTTTCTGCTGAACTCCCCACCCATCATGTGACTCAATATTTCCCTGTAGGTTACTATTTATGCAAATTTTCATTGAAATGTCCTGATTGCATCCTTAAACCAATGACAGTGATTTCTTAGATTTTATACAAATTCTCTATCTTTAAAGCATACTTTAATGTTGACGTCATCTTTCTCAACTTCTTTCTCCATTTGCATTTCTAGTGCTCGCTCTTCTTCAAGTTGTCGTTGTGCTTCTTCTCGTTCCTCTGAAAATTTCTATGTCATAACGAAGCATAACATCTGTAGAATGTAATAGAATTCGAATATTTTAGCCTCACTTCTAAGACGATCGAATTCAGCTTGCATTTGTCGTCGTTTCTCTTCGGTCAAATCCGAATCATCATCCACACCTTGTTCGAATCGTTTCTTCAAATTTTTCGCTTCTGATTTGATGGTTTCCAATTCGGCACGTTGTTCTCTGTATTGATCAATATGAGGCAAAATATTTTTGAGTCATAGCAGTTTTTTCTTTGCGAACTATTAGACTTTTTTTGCGTTTCTCGTAGCAGATTTTAAAGCCTCATGAGTTATCATATATAAGTTCGCCTCGAAGTTATGTGGTTATCCATTATGTATGTAAGTCTGGAATAAAAATTCTACAATGATCTTTCTATACTATAACCTTTGAATATAAGAATGTTCCATCTAAATAATCTTACACGGCTTTCCAATGTTATAAGCTTAAAGAGGTAGATCAAGGTATACTTTTTGAAACTACTGAGGAAAATTTCAAAAAACATAATAGTGATGTAACTTCTACTCGCCATGCAGTTAAACCTCTATTCATACTGTGAAAAAAACCCATCAGTTCATAACTTCCATGAAATGCTAGAAAATCATACAGAAGTATGCAAATAAGCTTTAGGAGGTATCGAAAGGAGGCCTAGCTGTTGCTTTAATTGTTACATGGAAACGGTAAGTGCGCAGTTACAAATTTATGTTGATCCGTGAGTCTTTTTCCTCTTAAATGACGTCATTTCATTGAATAATTACATTTAGAAGCTCAATGATTTACAACAATAAATTGAGAATTTCTATTTCACTTCAAAATCAAGTCCATACAATGACGACCGCTCTTCCTTCTACATTTATGCATTTTTGAGGTATAAATTTATGAGTGACGAAATAAAAAGGACAAACCGTTTTTGACAGGCCAAAAATAATTAATGCATGAAAGAATTTCGAATTGATATAAATGTAAAAAAGTGATCAATAAACAGAAAAAAGAATTAGATCACACTATAATAATTCATCAGCTGAATCGGAAATCGTCACGTCTTCTATACCGTACCTTACAAACAGAATAGAATATTCGAGATATAATTACAGTAATTTCAAGAAATGTATTCTAAGCTTTAGATATTTTCCTCAACACACGAAAATAGAAAGTTTCTTACGTGCTTAGAGGCGTGGTTGTACTCGCTTCTCCAAGATGTTGGAATTTGTTCATCAAATTTTTCACGTCAAATGCATCCTCATCTTCTGGCTCATCGTCTACAATGAGTAAATGCAATATTTCGTTTGTTATAACGAGTGACATAGATAATTAATCACCAGACAAGGCAATTATTCATAGTCACGGTAGCTTAAATATGAATGATAAACTTGAAAAAGCTTATTGCTTACATTCCTCAGCAACTCTTCTGTTGATAATTTCAGCTGCCGTTCTTTCCTCTTTCTTATCCCATTTACTTGGCTCGTGCTGAAAATACTCTTTTAAAAACCTTCAAATACCCAAAAACTCACGCTTTTATCATAATTCCTTACTGCACCCTCTCAGTCCATTTGATGAAAAATTCAGAGGAAGCAGAAAACACTCAGAAAAAGCAAACATTCAGGAAGACATGTGCTGCATTTCTTTGAGCTTTTCCATGAGGGATTATTTTTTCTTATGAGTGACGCATCTACACTATATTCAAGCTTTCCATCTGTTTCCTCCTTCTTTTAACCTCCTCCTTTTCTTAGAACTAAGAAAATTTTTTTTAAACTACCACACTTTTCTTCAAATTCTAGGGGTCTGCTATTGTAGCTGCCTATGAGATGGTGAGGCTAAATGACTTCATGACTTTAAAACAATCAAACATTGCAAAGTTTTACGTAAATCAAGAAAAAAACAAGACGATGAATGTAAAAATGTTGTTGCTTCACGAATTCATTAGTTCAGATGAACTGACAAACAGAAGAAGAAGTGGTATATTGATTAAGTGTAGTAACACAGTGTGAAAAAAATCACAGCACCAAAACATTCGTGTGGAAGTAATTATTTTGTTATCGGTACTGCCAGATTCGTTAAGAAAACGGCTTAACTAAAGTTTATCGTTAATGCAAGATAAGAGAAACTTTGGCGTTGATTAGCCCCTGGCGCCGGTGCGAGTTCAATGCGATACCGGGTAGGTAGTTGAATGAGGAGCACCTGTTCTAAGTGACTCAAGTCGATTGTTCTTTGCTAAGTCAATGCTTCTTATCTTCTACATGTTTTTCTGGTATCAATTTACCTACCATGGAGGAGCGGTGGGTTTTGTATGCAGCCATGAACCTGCGTAAACTGACTCGGGCCTGCCTACTACCATAGCAAAACTATCACAAACGTTAAGAGGAACAAGAAATCACTTCCTTTACCTTTCTACTATGATTAGGGAGTACCGGAGCTGCTGCAGTTGCATCGATTTGCATGAATTTTTCCCTCGCTTTTCCAGCCATTTTGATTTCTACGTCCACTCCTTTATCTGAAGAAGAAAAAAAGATCAATAAAGATTTAACAAATGATATTCTAATTATTTCAATAAACGATCAAATCGGAATGAGAAATTTCTCTTTGAATGCAAAAATTTCATTTATATTGAGTCAAAATTTTGATTTGTTGGCATTATTCACTCGTTTTTTTTTTCAACACAAGGCATTTCTTTTAGATGGAAAGGAAAACAGCAGTAGAATGAAATGATGTGAATATGAATTAATTCATTTCGGATTATTCCTAGTAGGTAGTTATTAACACTGAGGTGTTATGAGGTGTAGAGGACCTGTCTAATTACGGTATATGGGAGTCAATAGAAACATACCATCTGTACCGTGAGTCTTGAACGCTTCACCTTTATCGAAACGATCCTTAATCGATCCAACATCAGCACCACCTTCGTCACCAGGTATCACTGACGGTGTAGTACCTTCTTCAGCCTAGAAACGATGGTTCTTCAAAAACTATCCAACAAAAATACAATGTTTTCTCTATATCACTGTCAAGTTTCTTTTTTCATTAGGAATACCCGGATAGTGAAGTACCGTATTGATTTCTTTTCTAGATCGAATTACATCTCGTAATTAATTTATAGCTTTGACACCAGAACGAAATCTGTTGGCTTTGTTCCGTTTCCATTCGATTTCTTGAAGAAGACTTAAGGAACTGAGAAGACTTTTTTCTTTCTCTTCGGTGCAAATCATGGACTCTACAGGATATCATTCTCAAATAACTTGTATCGAGTCAAGAATTATGTGAGGTATTAACCCGTCCACATTTTTGAATCCTTGCTCATTTTCGCTTAAGTCCACTGATTGATTTTCAGCTAGTCATATCCATTTCTTATCAGTGAGGAAAAAAATTTCCTTACTTGTTGTTTAGCTCTTTCAGCAGCAGCTCGTCTAGCCATTTTATACCGTAAGAATTCGGCTTCAATCTCTTTTTTCTTCAACGCAGCTCGCTCCTCTGGGGACATCTCCTCTTCTCCCTGAAATATTTATTCTCAATACGAGTTCAAAAAAATGAAGACATAACTCAAAATACTAACATAGTACTAAAATTAGTCTGGAAGATTTTTTACAAATAATCGATAATTTTTGAGTAATTTGACGTTTTTTATCTACATGAGCTAATAAATAACGTAACACTAAGCTTATGCTAAAATAAATTCCTAAGTGCCAGAAAAAATCGAGTAATAGTCATTATTTGACTCCTATTGAGGGAAAAATTTCAAACTGAAATGTGATTCTGAAATCGCTGAATATTACTTATCAGGAAAAAGTAAGGAAAAAAATTCAACAACTCAGAGAAAATAGAAAGATTTGAAGCACGAGACAAAGAGGAAATTTGTAAGAATGCGCTTAATGCCTGAGCACGAACAATTATTTTACTGGAGGTTTAAGCTTCCTGCTAGCTTCTGCGAGGCAGCTGGTCCAAAAAAAAAACCAAGAGGCAGATGTGACAGAAAAATGAGTATGATAGGATGACGTCGAAATGAGGAGAAAAAGCAAAAATAAAAGAAACATAAGAAAGAGAAAGGAGTGAGAGAAAAGAAAAAAGAGAGAAGTAACCGGAGCCAAAATATGTTGTCATTTATGGTAACAAGAAAAAAAAAGACGGAATGTTAATTGAGTGTGAGGGATGAGTTGCAAAAAAAGTAGGTTACACATCCTAACTTAATCTACGAAAATTAATCAAATTATAATATCATTATAAATATTTAAACGTCAAGTCTAATATTTGAAGAAAAAATATTGAAATGAGTCACGAGTTAACTCGAAGATATTAAGTCTTAAGAGTTGAATGTGTTGAATTGTTAGCAGTGAAAAGTAGTAACACGAAAAGAAAATTAAGTAGTAAACATAAACATAAACAAATTACATGTTCAAATGCTGCTTTAATACCACCCAAATTTACGTCTCCAACAAGATCAACAGCTGTTTTTTGCACATCCACATCACCCTCACCACGTTCAAAACGTTCTCTAAAGTCTTGTAACTCTGAAAAAAAAAAGAGGTCGTTTGAAACTAAATCATCTTCAGTGCTTATTCTCTCTAATACTGCAATCATTAAGGCTTTCTTTATTTGTGCTAAGAAATATTTTTTATCCATCTTCACTTAGTACACCAACAACAAACATCATTCTTTTATTTTTTAATGTTTATAAATTTTTTCGTGCTACTGATATTACATAAAGTGAGGTAGATAAGCTTTGGCGTTGACCAGATTCTGTGAAAAGTATCTACGCATCCGGGCTAAACGTGTGATAGTGAAGATGATTAAAGAAGATCGTGCTCTGTAAATTGACTCGAGGTGATCACTATCTCTAACGAGCCGGTGTTGTTGAACATTCCTGATTTCTTTTGTACTAATTCATCGATTCTAGATAGATGGCCAGCTGGGTGGGTCTGGGGACAGCCATGAACTCAGGTGATGGATAACTTAACTTAAAGCTGCTCAATAATCCAGTTTCATAGAAAAAGGTTGTAAGCTCTTGCATTTATAGTTTACCACTGCAGTACAGTAGACGAGATTCATGACAAGTGAAGAAAAATCGATTGAGAAATCTGAGTTATGAGTCATAGTTATACTTTATTGATTGAATTGATATAGTGAATCATGCCACCTTGACTTCATAGTTGTAGTATATTCGTTTGACCACCACACGACTCAAGAAGGTGTTTTAATCAATCAATACGATCTATTGTCGATTCTGTAATAACCTGAATGGGCGAGTTTCTTGAAGAATACGGAAAACATGATGTTTTTAGAGGTGAAACAATGCGATTGGTCCGTTGATGTTTTGACATAAGGAGTGAATCGTAGCATAACGAATCAAATGAGTCCATTGACAATTCAATCAAAAATGCAACACTTCATACCGGTAATTTGTAAATTCTGCAGTTACAGTCTCGTATGAGGCTTCGAGATTTGTGATTAACTCAGCAGCACGAGGGATATTAATCATACCATTATTCCAGTTTGAAAATCAAAATAAAAAAAAAGTGGTAAAGAGCCAATGGAATGCATTTGCAGAAAACAAGTCACTCACGTTTGAACTGTAATTCTTCTAGATCCTTCGCGCTCTTCTCTACTGCTGCAGTTTCAAACGCTGAGCCTTGCATGAACGACTTCCTCGCTTCAGCTGCTCCTAAAACTCATTTCATGTAAATCTTGAGACCATTTAAAATCCTTCACCTTTTTTCAAGTCATCATAATGAAAATCCATATTGCTTTGAAGCTACTCTATACATTCAAACTTTGGTAGTGTTTTTTTAAATAGAAATTCTATTAGCACATGTTTCTTTTTTTGCTTTACAAATAGACTTAGTTAAGCACATCTCGCCTGAGAAAGATTCAAAAAAAAGCAGAAATTTTCCCTTAAAAAAGTACGATGGAGTCAAACGGGACGAAATAAAAGCAGTTTTTGTCACTCACTCTGTAACGGTAGTTTTTTAACCTCATCAATGTTCGATGTTATACAACAAATTTTGCGTGGTTTAATTGACGTTTGCAAGTGTTTGATCTAAGCTTATACTTATATATTTATGCCTTTTCCTTATAAGCTGGCTTTCTTCGTCATTTTTTGCCTTTCATGTCCTCTTTTGATTTGCTATACCGTAGTTCCCCTTAAACGAGTCTGATAATCTGATAATCAAGCTTATGCAAATGACCACCTAACCGTATCGTTTGCTTTAAGCCATTTTCCAAGGACTTCTAATTAAACGATTTTAATAACACGTCCGTTCAGTCGAAACAGAGAAATACTGACCCCCTGAAGGGGCTACAATTGTGCTTAGAGGTATCTGATTCGGTAGGTCACACAAATCATGTACAGTACATAAATTCTCTTAAGCAGATAAACAAAGCGATTATTAATCAAGTTTCTAATGACTTGTGTTTGCGCTTGTGTTATTCACACCTGTAAGGTAAATTTATGACTACGGCTATGTGAACTCGTACTGGAATCAGAACAACATTGAAAAATGAGGTAAAACAACTTGTTACTCAGGAAAACGGTTGGAGTTATTGTTTGTATTTCTTTGTTTCACCTGAAAAAATCTAATAACATATTTCAACAGCTTATCATTCATTATATATTGGTTATAATTTTACAAGCTAGACTTAAAAGCTTTCTATTTAGTTCATATCCAATAGGAGTTCGATTTATTTTGAGGGAGAAGATTACTGAACGGATATTGAACTTTAAAATTACTACTTAATATATAGTATTATCTATAAATCACCTTCAAAATATCGTTTTCTTATCAGGGAAAGCAAAGCATGTACAGTATCTGGAATTTTTTGAATAGATAAGTGTTACGGTGAGTTTTTAGTTTCAGTGAAGCTGAAGCTAACATAGAAACTGTACGGAAATTGTGATAGATGAGCAGTGTGCTTGCTTCACAATACTGGAGATGAGGTTTGCTGTTATGCTTAGACAAATACGAAAAGAAAAGTGATGACAAGGAAGAATGCTGAGGTGAATGCAAAGTAGTCAAGATGTTCACAGGTAAATGATGTCTCTGGCATCCTCACACTAATGAGTTAATTACAAAATTCGGAGCTTTAATCTGGATTTGAACTCTAATCTCGTTGATAAGTGACGTAATGAGTGATCACATAGCACGAAATTCATTAATGTGTACTACTAACACATCAGACTAAAAATCTGAGAGATGTCGGTTCAAATCCCACTTAAGGATCCGAGTTTTGTAACTAAGGCAGCATAATGGTGAGGTTATAAAATTATTATGACCTATTATAGTTGATAGATGACACTACGTAAGTTTCTGATCGATTTTTGAAGTAAAGAAAGCTGAATCCGTTATACATCGAAAATTTTCTGGATACATAACGATTTTGGGGCATTGAATTTTATCGATCACGATAAGACTGTTGTTACGTGACGAAAGCATACGGTAGCATGCGGTATCATACGGTATAATCTCACCGGCTGTATCCAGTTCACTACGATCCCATTGACGTTCCACAACTGTATCGGCCTCGTTACGTTCATGGAATCGTTCTTTTACCGATGGACCACTCTGAAAGAACGAAATACGGTAGTCCTAAATCGATCTTCCATCATGATTGTCATCAGATTAAAAAAATTGCTATAAAATATTCTCGGAGTTACATTATATATTATAATGAGTAGTGCAAATGTAAATTGCAATCAAGAAAAAAAAACAAATAAACAAATAAACAGAGCAACTGTTTAATTATAAGAATGAGTAAATTGATGTAGCGAGAAAGTTAAAGGAAAATATGAATCGAAAAATGGAACTCGAGTGTTAACTTTGTGAGGAAACATAAATATACAGGTAAGTAAGTAAGCAACAATCAATGAAATTTTATTGATCGATCCATAAATGAAGGCGGAGCAAAAGATTGATTTCGACGATAAGCTTCTTACATGTTCAAACATAAATATAAAGATGAACAGCTCTTTCAAAAAAACAACTAAAAAGGTAAGTCCTCCAAAACCGATCAGTGTAAAATTGAACTTGTAGTTTTCAATTTTTCAATATTTCAACTTAATAACACGAATAAATAACATATAAAAAATATTTTTAAAAAATCAATAATTGTAGTACCTTAAGTTCTTCGAGTTCTTTTCGATCTGTTACTTCTTTATGCTCTGCTGTCTCAACTTCACCTGTTTTCCATTTGTTCTTCAAATCACCGACCTAAGGTCACATAGAAATTTGAGTATCTCCAAAATAAACTAGAAAAAAAAGAATAAGGAGATCAATTCAATTATGTTTTGATCGATAAATTGATTGAGTATCTCCTAAAAAATACGGTGAGTTACTGTAAGATTATAGTAAATTCGCCATGGATATCTTTGTGCCATTTTATCAGATCGATATCATTTTGAATGAATCAATAGACAACTTTTTAAATATTCACTAATATGCCGTGGTGTGGGCGTATTACCTCAGAGGCTAATCGCATAAGGAACCTTACAACAACTGCTGGAGAAGCTCTGGGGAATCATTATACGAGAAAACGTTGAATTTATTCCTAATTATAAAATAGAAATCTGTTATGAAAGCTTTAATATGAAATGCAAGAACCTGAGCAAAATGTAACTCTTCCTTTTTCTTCTTTTTATCCTCTCTGATGATATTCGGATCACGTTCACCCTCATCTTCTTCACCATCTTCGTCTTGTCCACCAGTCAAGAATCTTGAATATCGTGTTTTTAAGGAAAATATGTTCACTCAAATTTAACTCAACTAACAATCGCGGTCGTTTTCTCTACAAAAACTTCACTTATCGACGTCGAGGTCGTTTCTATTCAGCTGGAAATCATTCAGAGAGTATTTTTCTCACCACTTTTTTTTTTGTCATATTAAGTCTGTCAAGATGAAATCAATACTTTTTTCGTCAGTAAAAACAAAAAGAAATCAGTACTTTTTTTGTTAACAAAAAAAAGGCAGCATCTCATCATACATTCAAAATATATTAACTTTATAATAATAGAATTCAATAGGACTCATAGTACATCAAAAAATTGAGAGGAATGTCTGAACTCACTCCTATATGATGTTGAAATAATTCCATATTAGTATTAATTAGCAAAGAGGTAAAAAATAAAGGATATGAAGGAAAAATGAGAGCTCATTTCCAAGCATTCTTCTCATGGATAAAAACAGTATGCGAGCAACAACAATAAAACAGGCCAGGACAAGCACCGGCGTAATCCAACATTTTGGGATTTCCATGTACTCGTTTTCCTCCCAATAACAAGAAAAAACTCAACATCAGTCGTTCATAGATCACATGAAACCAGCAATCTTCAGTATGTCAATACTGCCTATCCTTCAAGACTATTCTGGTAGCATTCTACCAATCTCTAGGAGATGGAAACTCAGGAAGTACATGGAGCAACGCGTTTCATGAACAACATATTTGTAGTATCATTTTATCGACCTCTGAACGACGAGAAGCTGCGTTCGTCTTGGCGCGAGCGCGAACCCAAGTGTACTGTATTTAAGCGTGAGCCTCACTGCAGCCCATTCTACCACAGTACTACGTCGTCGCTTGGTTAAATAACAAATAAAAATTACATCTCACCAGAAAAAAAAAGAGTATATGAACTCACTTTTCCTTATTAGCCTTCACTTTACCAGCTTGCAACACATCATCGTCAACCTACAAATATATTCATTACGTTCCTCATCACATTTAATAATAAATTATCAAAGCAACATGTAGAAAAACATCAAAAAATGTTCTACGTTCATATTTTTATCTTATGATATTGATTTTTTTTCTCGAGTAAACACCTCAGAATTGAGTTCAATCTGTTTATTAATCAGAAGAAAAACAGACGTTGTTGAATATTTTCGTTGAGATTTTTCTGAAGAGTTTTGTTTTCAAAGCTTATAGGATTCATAAAATTTCAATGAGCATATGAATATTTATGATAATTATTGTATTCCGATACGATTGAAAATTTTCTCGTAATATGTAAATTTTTTCATGAACACTATTATTCCCGAACATTTTTTTCTTAGAGGAAAATTTTCCTCAGCTTATACATATTTACATCATATGAGTTTATTATAGCAGTAAAACTAAGAAACTGTAGAAAAGACTACGTAAAATATTATTAGGAGAAGAAATTACCCAAAAAATCACTAGATACGATGAGGATAGCTAATCAAATTGCAGCTTCAATGCAAGAGGAAAATTCAGTTCAACGAGGAATTGATTTCTTATCGATACTTCTCCTCAAATTTCACTTAGTATTCAAGTCATTGCATACTTGAAGCCTTATAATTAATATAGTAATTAATCATTCATCAACAGTAATACAGAATCTACACTGGATGAGCTTGGTTGACATCGAACACCAAATGTAAATTGACAAATATCGAAAACGAGGCAAAAATAACTGTAACTCATTTGAGACGCTTCTAGAAACTTTCGGGTCATGTGAAATTAGAAAACGTCAAGCTATCGATGAAATATGTTAGTTAGTGAGAAAATTAATATATGCACCGATCCTGTATGTAAACATAAATAAGGACTTTTATCTACACAATGGCTCGAGTTGATCACTCTTCGCCGAGTCAGCCCCGTTTTCCTTTCGGAAAGTCATCTGACATCAGTTTACCAGCACCGTGGGATCCATATAATTTTCTATTATTCTGCAACTTAATCATGGTAGAAGAATTGTCGAACGGAACTCAACAAGGTGTTCTAATCGACAGACACCAAGCTGGGCGGGCATGTTTGTGATTAACGTTATGAAGCTATAAATCTACAGCTTCTAACAAATCAAATATCACGGGATGGTGTCAATCCGATTCCACCACGTACAAACAACACCATCACCATAAATGAACGACAGTTTTTCAAAGGTGGAACGGAGGTTGGAAAGCGATGAGCTATTAATAGATACAAAAAAATGATCTTATTGTTTTCAAGAAGATTTTTCCTATGCGAAAAAAAATAATATTGGAAGCGCTGAATTCTTCTATGTCACAGTTCTCAATGAAAAAGAAAAGCTAAGATTTTCAGAAGTAGTGAAACTATTAAGATAAAAAATGAACGTACTTTACGGCCGATTATGCATTATTGTGTCAGAGTAGCACCACTAATCGATTTTTCTTCCACAGCGTTTCCCTCATTTTTCATATTAGTTATTGTTAGAAATTTAGGTAAATATACTTTTGAGAAAACAAAAAATCACCTTAAGAAATAGAAAAAAGTTCAAAACAGTTTGTGATAGTTCGATAGGGAGATAGAGGAGGCACTAAGAGGGTTTATTGTTTGATAGCTATATGTAAATAACGTTTCCTCATAGTGTCCTCATCTTCACTCCAGCTTTTATAGCTATTCAATTATTGGTATTCTCATAAATTAATAGCTAGACACACGTAAAGGAGAATAATCTCAACCTCATGACAAGATTGATCAGGGAGGTGCATAACTACTGTTGTTCACGCTTTGGTTAACGTACTTCGATAGTGTAGGGGTCTGTTGTGGTTCATGAGAATAAAACATTACAGATATATTTACCTCAAATATGCAAATTAGTGCTGTTTAGGCTGAAAGCACTATCGAGAGCATTCACTGAACGGTAAACGTTGTTTGTTGTTTTGTTTTTTTATTTTGTTTATTATAGATTATTTTATTTCTATGATGAATTGGTAGAATCGAAAAATTAAGTGTGAATTTTCTTCACGGTCATACTAACTGGTAAAGAAAAACGAATATTAGTGGAACAAAGATTTAAAGGGCGATATGAGGTCGAAAAAGAATGACCGTAATAAAAACTGGCTGTCATCCAATAACACTTAAAAGTGATCGAATCGAAATTTCAAAAGACAACAAAAAAACAACCAGCAGTATATTTCAATCGAAGAGAAAAGAAAAGGTTTTAGTTCAGACGTAAAAACGTAACGTAGAGATACGATGAACTCGAAAGAGGAAGAAGAGGAAGAAGGGAGATCAAAAAAAACCTCAAAATAAAAGAATCGTTCGTGATCGAACGAGAATAACAACTAAGTACAAACTCAACATAATTGACATTTACAGAGTCAATCTAATCTCGTGAATTATTTTTCGATGAAAAAAAAAACGAATAGGGTGAAAAATCAATAAGAGATTTTCTTCTGAGGTAAAATTATGTTATAATTAAAGTGATTCTTTATGAACAAATAACTGTTTTAAAATAAGAGTAATAAAGAAATCAACATGAGTAAAAAAAAACAATGAAAAAAAACTTAAGCGTAGTGCTGACTTTTGTAAGACGTTCGATATGTGACGCTTCTTTTACCGACGACTCAAAATCGCCTTTTTTTGACTTGAGGCTCGTGATCTGCGCCAGTTCGTCTTGTACGGCGCTTGTGCCGGCTGTAATCGTTTTATTAATAATCGGATTGAGTTCATCTTTATAATTTCAGTAGATCAAATATATAGACCTCTCTAGAACGAAAAGTATATGAGGTTCAAATTGAATAGAAGAAAATTTGAATAGAAGAACATAATGTTGTGCGCCAATTTGCAATGATATATAAAACTTCGCTACCGTCTCTTTAGGATGAGGTTCATTCTTTAATGATCTACGATGAGTGGTAAGAAAGTTGAAAATTTTCCTCATTACATAAATGAAATTGATGTTATTAGTTTGAATAGGAAACGGATCGGTTAGGATGGTAGCGACAATAATCGAAAGCGATGAGAGCGCCGCCGTCGTTGACATCCGAGAGGCGACAATCCATCGATGACCTCCTCCTCCTCCATTCAATATCGCATATATTATTTCCAATCTATTGTAATATATTTAATAAGCTATATAGATTTCATATCATTATTGATCAAAGAACATCCGACAACCATCATGATTCGATTAATAAATAACGCTGTTATAAGATAACAATGATAACGGAAGTATTCTGATGAATGAAAAATAACCTCATAACCTCAGTGGAGAAAAGGAGAATTGAATCATATTTTCATATTCGAAATTGCAATCGAAAGTTAATTACACTTAATGAATCCTTCATACTATTGGCTTCACGAGAATGATGAGCCTCAAAATTAGCATCAGCTTGCATAAAAGCTACTATTTGTTTCGATCGATATTATGGTCTACTGTATAAAATTTCTTAAAATTATTTAAACTGGAAAAACTAGTGAAAAGCATTGTAAATTAGATCAAACAAAATCTATCTACAAGGTAGATCAAAGCCATTTGAAATTTGACGCGCTCGGACTTGACCTAATTCGTTGTAATATTTTGAATGAATCGTTCTAAACGAAAAATTCTATCCCGAAATCCTCAAATGCATATTCTTCCGAGGAACAAATTCGAGGATTATTTTCGAAAAAAAAGTCAATTAGACGCAATTTCACGGACCAGATGGTGCATTTAACGACACGAAATGCATTAATTTAAGCCATGAGTCTTCGTTGACAGTTAGGAATCGTTTGAGGATGTTGAGGAGATAAATGAGAAACAAGCGGAAAATCGTCTCTCTAACATGATAATCATGCGGTCACCATTAAGTTAAGTGAACCATGAAATGATCACACAGCAAAGACCTCGGTTATTTCTGTAAGATACGGTTTCGAAACTCATTTGAGGTTATGAGTCTTGCGATCAGATTTCTCTTTACGGAATATGAAACTAAATTACAGGTTCAATAGCAGAGATCATGGCGACTCTTCTTCTTAAATCGTAAATCTAGACAATAATAAATGTGGAGCATCACGAAAATGCTAATTAGCATAAATTCATTGATCTTCAACAAACTTTATGAGAAGTGAAATCAACGTTTGCATTGGAGCACATTTGCTACAGTAATCAGACTAGAAGTGGTTCATGTGAAAAAGTCAGAAAATTTCCTAACCAGCACAAAAAAAAACGAATGTAGTCGAAGATTTTAATGGATTTTCACGTGAATTTCATAGAATTTTGGTTAGTGTGCTTTATTTAATAAAAAACAAAAAACTAAGAATAAAATATAATTAAACATTAAAAAAGTTTGATATAAAATAAAAAATTGGTCATTACAGTATGACTAATAATAACAGTAAACAAGCATTACAGTTGCGATACTGTAATATTTATTATATGATAGAAAATAAATAAAAATATGTGCATGAAATGAGTTACAAAAACTATACGAGATTTCGAAAGCTTAAAAAATCAAATTTGATCTACTTATAGCATAAAATTCATATTATTAATTAAGTCATTACTTTTGCTAGTAGTAAACAAACAACAACAAACAATGATTTCAACATTTTTTGGGCTACTTAGAATCAACGAGCCGACAATTTGCTTTGAAATCACTCATGAATATTCAATACTGCTTGATAAATTCTTTTGAATTGATTTGAACTCACTATCTATACTAATATTTAGTTATAAGATTTCTTTGGAGGGCAGATAATATCCTAAAAAAAAAACCTACAGAACTCGTTATGTACACGCTTAAATGTCACTCATACTACAAAACAACCAATAGTTTTTATTTACTCTTATTGATTTTTCCTCAATATGTGTAACTCCTTGAGAGTACGTTTATACAACTATTCATTTAGGAGGTTAAGTAGTCAAAAAAAAGTGCAATGAGTTATAGGATTGAACAGTTACTATGTGGACGAATTTATAAGCCCATCAAGAACAAGTGAGATAACGGTGAAATTTTTGATGAGGAATAATAAACGAGTGAAGAAGTAATTAGATATGAATATTGATTGAGGAGGAGGTAGTTAGCTTCAGGGTGATGAAAAATTGATTGCAATAAAGAGTTCTAAAGGTAAACGTCAAGTTTTTTTTTACACAATTTTCATTATTTTTCTTTCTTAGCGAATTAATCGTAATATTACACTACAGTAATGAATTGTTTTAATTTTTGATCAATATCCATTATTAAATATTTAACAAAGAGATTTTTAAAAATATATAAAATATTAATATAATATTTTATGAATAATTTGAAAAAAAACTATGCCTAGAAAAAGCTTGAAAATTTGGAATATTAGAAAAATATGGTTACTACTGTAATAGCATTTTGTTTCTCTTTGTTGATTATTTACAATATTGAAGCCTGTGACTCCGTTGCATATGGCGAAGAGGACATCACATGATTTCAAATGCTTCCATGTAAACAATGAGGAGAAGCCTCAGTACGGATATCCGGTGATCCTCGGATAACCGCGATAGAATAGCATTTAATGGGAAGTAGAGACGACAATGAGATTGTCAAATTTGACTCCTAACTGATGACCACACTGAAGAACGTGGACGAGTCAACGAAGTGAATGGTAATTGAGTGATTCGTTTGAGTTTTGAGTTAGTTTGATTGATTAGAACATCTTTCCTAACATTCCAAAAGGAAAACTCTTCGACTATTAAAAAGTTCCAGAGTATAATGTATTCATAGAAGCATAGCATTAAAAGAAATAAGAAGAGGATATACAAATTATTAATGAAACGAAGGAGGAGTATGAAGGATAGAAGCATCGAGAAGCATCTAATAAAACGTAGGGTTCTTGGTCGATGTTTTATAGCAGTCAGAGGAACCTCTTTCTGAGGAAACTAACTAGACCAAAAACTAATCGTGGCTAATTTCGAGTAGAAAAAAATTATATCCATAGAATATTAACAAAATTAGATAACGTTTTGTATTTGAGGAATAAACATGACGCCGTGTGGATGAAACAAAACTAATAATGAGGAGGAGGAGGAGGTTTGATTCGATCTCCGCCCTATTTCAACCGAACAACTACGGCATCTCGTCGTCATTTATCCGACTAAATCAATTGGCAAGCGACCTGTTTCGACGAGAATAACCGAATCGGGAATTCGAATTGAATAGATTTAATAATTCATAGTAGTCAATTCAGTTCGATAGTAAATTTGAGGTAAAACGAATGAGGATCTTTATGGGATTCTTCTAAGTCAGAAGTGCTTAGTTATGTTTTCATACGATGAATTTTCCTCAGAATATTTCTATCACTACATTTCATACTGTTCCTCATGGAATAATATTTAATTTTAAATCTATTCAATTCTTCAACTGTTAGGTGTATAGGAAAAATATTTATGAATAAAACTACTAAATAATATACTTTATTAATAAAAATAAAACCTTTTAACATGGAAAAAAAAGATCTTTGATATCATACTATAGGACTTTAGCCGATGTCAGTCATTTTGACGGACCATGGAGAAGCAAACACGAAAAGCTCGGCTTGTCAGAATCAAACGAGCCACCGCGATGGTGGTGATAATCAAATGAGTGCAGATCTTAGCTT
Source organism: Dictyocaulus viviparus (assembly GCA_000816705.1). Classification (NCBI taxonomy): domain Eukaryota; kingdom Metazoa; phylum Nematoda; class Chromadorea; order Rhabditida; family Metastrongylidae; genus Dictyocaulus; species Dictyocaulus viviparus. The sequence goes on along the minus strand of KN716240.1, from coordinate 242,429 downwards.
GTGACTCTTTGTTGACTACTCAACTAACTCGGTCGTCATAGCTTGTTTTCTGTTTTGCGGTTTTCAAACAGAATGGGTGTTTTATGAAGCAATTCGTCACGAATATTCAAGTAATTCGATAATCTTGCAATGTGTTCAAATACTGTCACTAGTAACAAAATTTCATTCAAAGGTTTCGAGTCCTAAAATATTTTTCTGGAAAAAATTCCAGTCCATCGCCTACAGCCATTGGTGGTATTGATTCCATGCTGATCTTTATGCTAAATGAGGAACTCGGTTTAGTGGGGAGTTTGAGATTTGTTAGATGATCTCCGATTTGTCTGACACATTCGACTGTTGATGTGTTCGTCGTTCGTCTTGAACGGGTCGACCAGACGTGAACACTATAAACAATCGCACTTTTCGCCAAACACCAATCGTTGAGTCAACAACGATCTCATTGAAGGGGATAATCGTTATTATAATAGAACACGACAATTAAGCATCATCTACTAGAATGACGACCGAAGACAGGAATAATGAATAGGAGGTGATCATGAAGACGATGAGGGTAGTGAAAGTGAAAAAAAAACGGCTCCTTATCAGAAAAAGCCGTTTGTTGTAGTGACAGAGAGGTGATTTGTGACTACGGAGCGCTACGAAAAGATTACTGACTCACTGTATTACCAAGATAAAGGTTGAGTCTAGAAAAAAACACGATTCTTTCAGTATGAAAAATCTACAGTAATTTCAATGAATGGTTTTTCACTCACATTTGACAACACCATGGAGTTGTTTTGGTTTATTACTGACTGCGAACTCATCATCTTCATCAAAATCGCCACCGTGTTCATCTTCTGAAATTTTCGTTTGTATTGATTGGTACTGTATCTATGATGATTAGCAGATATCTAGGTGTGTTCTAAAAACATTAAACGTATTGAATTTGTTTATCGATTTATCGATTGTTGACAAATCATTAGAAGAGATTTCGCATGTCAGTGCACATCAAAACATTCACAGATATACACCAGAGATAGAATGGTTTCGAAGAGATAACGTTTATATTGGCCATGAAATCTGATACTCTATAAATTATATGAACACTCAAATTAATGAGTCGCATATAAACTCACTTAATAGGAAATGATTTTAGGTAATGCTGCTGAATTTTTTTTCACTCGTTCTCATAGCGCATTAGTAAATGGTGCTGCTATCAGTACCGACAGCTTTTTTTCTCTTCACAAATAGCTCGGTATTCAGTAGTTTGCATTACATAAGGATGACAAGCAATACCTTATGAGAACTTCTACAGGGCTTAATGGAGTTGTAGAAAGCTTTAGAAGTTTCAGACTCATACAAACCACTAGAAATTTTCGCGAACTTTGGTATTTTTTATCTACGTATGAGTATTTTGCATAATATACTACCTTAGAGCATAAATTTAATCGTCTAGGATCATCTAAAAAGAACATGGATTCGATAGTAAGCATCTCAGTACTGAAAACTTCAGGAGTTCTGTAGACAATTCTTTACAGTACTTCGTAACTGATAGAGCTTAATGTTTAACTACATTAAAATCCATACAACAAACGGAGATCAATAAGATGAATAAAAATAATCAATTAAGTATTACCGTAGAAGAAATCCCAAAATAATATAAATATACATAGTGGTGTTTAGTTAACTGCAAAACTAGGAGCTTCAGGCGGGACTCGCACCCTCATCTACAGTTTTCGGGTTTGGTGTGATCAATAATAATTATATTGAAATTATTCGCTTCAAGACGAGAAGACGAAAAGCTACAACATTATGTAAATGACTTTCAGTGATTATTTGAGGGTGAAATTTAGAAATCAATCACTCGTCTAGTATTTCTTCTGTGATCACAAGTGTAACAGTTTTTTTTTTCTTCATGTACGACGATCAGAAAAAAATCAATCAAGTTTGAAAATGTTCCGATATTTTTCTTATGTAAACTTGTTTCTGAATCTTTCTAGAAATATGCTTTGTGAGGTAAAAAAAAAACGATGAAACTGTAAGCTTTTCCCTCGAAGAAGATGACGAATAATGAATACAGTGCGACATTAACGGCCGATAAATCTAATGACTCACTGTTTATTAAACATTTAACGAGAATTTTCATATTATTATAATTTTTTTTACAATGCATATTATCAATATACTTATAGAAATACTGGATCACTGTAATGATAGTCCATGTTTTTGAGTTAACCACAAAGCCTCAGGCAGGACTCAAACTTTGCGATCTCGCAGCAAATCAGACCGGTAAATACTAAGATGCGGATTAACGTCCCTCATGAGGTTTTGCGATTTGTTGGTGGTTCAAAAGCATAGGACATCGTTTTCTTAACATTATGGTCTATCATATTTCAGTGAAAAAAGAAAAATTAATGAAGCTATTTGCTCATTAGTTAAAAGCTTACCTTCAGTATTGGCTGGATCCATTGTCTTTGCGATCTCCGGATGAAATACTTCCAGCATATGAACCTTACACAGTAAAGCTCCTTGATGTGAGTTATAATTAGTTGGACTGAATTAAACAAATATTATTTTTATGATGACTCCATTCGCAACATTAACCTCCATTCAAAAAAAAAGACCCACTCCCACACTTTAACAATCTTGCTGATATCTTATCAAGCCTTGACCTATTATTTTTAAAAAATCGTGGTAATTCAAACGGATGTTGTTGGCGGATTTAGTCTTACTAGTATATTGAGCAGAAAATATTCCTCTTTTCAGAGTCTCAATTGTTCCCTCACCTTAGTCAAATAGTAATGATGAATTTTTCAAATAAGCATGGAAAAGCTAACTCATTCCGGAACAATCATGACCAAAACGTTTTTTAACAGATTAACAAGTAGACAGACATTCCTGGTCCAATGAAGAGCAAGCATTATAACTATAGTAAATACAATTCTTCTTGTTATTCTCATAAAATGACGTCATTTGCATTTGTTTAACAACAATGAGTTTATTTTTCAATGGATAGAACATCATAAGATACATCTTACCGAATTATTATGTAAATATAATATGAAGAATATTTACTATTACACAACGTTATCGAGAAGATCAAAAGAAATTTTCAATACGACTGCAAAAAGCTTAAAGAAAAAAGCTGAGGTATAGATTTTCCTCTTCTGAATGGAATCGTCTTGGAATACGAGCGTTAGTAATTTGTGGAAGATTAAAGCTGAATAATTTTAATTCGAATCGATCAGAATAGAATTAGGACGTGAACGAAAATGAGGATCAAATTTCTAATGGAACGCGATTGTTAAATTGAATTTCATGTTGTCATTCATGTAAATGATCTTCTGTTACTTTTATTAGTAGCAATTTGTTTGTATATATGTTTGTTTATTTGTTTACGTTAGAAGTTCACTTTTTTTTAATTGACAGCTCAGTATAAATACTATCAATAGGTTGATAGCCAAAATTTTCGCATATGGGCGATCATTAAGAGAAAACAAATAAAAGCATAAATAGATTAACATCAGATAATCGTATTTTCTGGAAAGAGGGAAGAGTCCTCACGTTAATTTTTTCTCGCATTTTGAGCATTTGAAGCATTGATTATGGTAAAGTTGTTTGTTAGCGAAAATCCGTTCAACGGGATAAACGGTTCGACCACACACCGCGCAATCTGTAGACGCTTCATCAGCTGATATATCCTGAAATTAACTTTAACAATCTTAATAGTAATCATTTACATAAGTAATTTTCTATCAGCTTTCAAATGATCTACTTAACACATTGTCGACAGTTCAACGATATTGATTGAATTTCTCTCCATAATACGATTATTAATGATAATTTTTAACATATCAGCTATGTATAGATATGCTTTTGTGTTGACTCATCCCTCTGCGATATTTCAAACGTACGTTATTGACGTAATCATGTGGGGGAAAGCTGGTACTATCACAGATTTCTCCTCTACCATTTTAACCGACTACAGCATGGTGGGCGTTAGTTCGTGACCGAGCGCAGACATCACATCATCGCCTCCTACCACTGCGCTACGTGTCTCCATTAATTCACTACTTTTATGAATGTCATCTTTACCTCGAATATCTATCCAAATCGAAAATAAAAGATTTCTACTATTTTGCCTTTTTTTTCAAGAGGTAACAATGTAAAAAGAGTGAGTCAACTAAGAAAGGTAGTATTTCATAAGCATCACCCTTACTATCCTCAGTTATTTTCCTCAGTATCAAGTATAAAATGAATTATTTCTTATTTCAAGTAAAAAAAAACGATACAATCTAAAATACAAACTCGATTAAAAGCTGCTTTCATTTTTTGCATATCAGCACTTCGTTGAATTTCAATCTTTTCACGTTCAATTGTCGATTCGTCAACACCTTTTTCAAATCTGGAAAAAATTTTAAAGATCAAAAAAAAATCAATACTTGTTCTATTAAACATTGAATTATTTATTTATGGAAAGTTCACCAAGAAAGCTTATTATAGCTTACATTTACATGCAAGCGTTTTTTTTCTTCTTATACATATTTGTCTTTCCGTGAGAAAAACGATTGTTACATCATCGGAATTATAACAAAAAAAAATGTCAAAGTGTAAAAAAAAGTAAACACAAATAAACAGAAAAACTAAAACGTTATATGTGTTTTATATCTGTATAATTTATATCGCTACAGTGCCGAATTAATCATAAATCTCGAAACATCAGCTTGCATTGTAAGCTCCTTCTCACAGATTCCCGTTTCGACGGGCTACCTCGTGCTTCAACATGGCGCTTGATTCGTGATCATTCAATACATCGCTTAATTTCAGCGCATATTTTAACAGCGAAGGATGAGTGGCATATTCGTGGAGGTGCCACAGTGACACCTTAGCCCGAATCACGTTACTGGCCAGACTTTGGCCGAACAAGCCTGCCATTCCTCAAAGGCCGGTAAATTAGTACCAGAGAAAACTGAGTAAGATAACTAGCACGGACTTGGTGAAGAATGGTCAACTCAAGTCATTGTATAGACCAGGCACGCTTACGTTGAACGCGAATGCGTTAGCGCATCCCGCCATAAAGGATTGATGAAGCTTCGTTTAGCTTAGCTCACTTATTGCAGAGAACACTCTGCCAAGTAATCTTTACTTTATCATTCAAATTATATGCAAAGGAAAGACGTTCCGTATACATTTTGATTTCCCGTATCTGAATACTCATCGTGTCGATCGATACTTATGAATGATGGAGAGGCGAGTAAAAGTTCAAATGTCTTGATTCATAAAAGAATATTGGTAGTATTTCGACATTCCGATTTGCTTTGGGTATCGAACGTAGCTGAAGAATTCAAAAGGACATTGCTTCAACATTCCAAGGCTCCGCCTTTTCCGTACATAAGTTGTTCCAGTAAGCATACTCCTCCATACTCTTCACTCATAACTTCTAACATAACCTCCAACCCTAACACAACCTCAGAGTGTGAAGAACGATAATAGATACGCCTTCTTCATCTGAGCTATAAATCATTTCGTATTCAAATTACCTTTCTTTAGCGTTTGCTAATGTATCCTTTCCTAAACCAATCGTATCTTTTTCCATACGCTTTAATTTCTCCTCCAAATTTTCCTCCAATGTTGAGTCAAGATTTTCGAATCGGTTTTTAAATTTTGAGTATTTTTCCTGTAAAAGAAAAATTATATTATAATTTATTCAATGAGGTTTGAATAGAACTTTTGTTGAGCGTCATATAAAAGCATCCACTCTAATTACAAAATGAATATTGGTATTTAATATTGAATTATTCAACATTCAAAATATTATATGTTTAAGAACCTTTTCTGAAGATGACCTTGAAGAGGTATGAGGATAATCGAGACTTACTCAGTTATGGTAACATACACTTTATGAGTCTACCAAAAGCTTTACACTAAAAGCATAATCGAAAAATGACGCATAAATTGCTGCTAGAAAGCAGTTTTATTTGGCCTAAGGAAAGTTACGATTGCGCTTTCACTTTAATGTGTCATAAAATTGTATTTTATTATTTTACAATCATTATTGACCAAACGAAAACCAAACGGCAAAAAGAATGGTTCAATACGTCACAGCACAAAATAAAGTCCCTTCAATAACAAACCTTGCCGATCTCGGTGAGCTTTTGACGTTCTTCTGCCATAGCAGCTTTTGCTTGCTGTAATTCTTCTGCAGTCGCGCTAACCACTTTACCCTCTTCAAAATCCTAATAAAAACAAAATCAATCAAACAAATCAATACGTCTTTAGAATTTTTTAATAATATTAATCAATAATAATATCAGGTAGTCGTTTTTCTATGTGTACCTGGGTAGAGAAGAATATCTCCGAATGTTCAAGCTATGTGTACCTGGGCCGTGAGATCAATATAATGGACGACTTAGCACCATAGCTTAGCAGAAGGAAACGAGCGGCGAAAACAAGACTCCGAGCCCACCTTTTTGATACGACGGTTCTTCCTGCCCTAACGTATGCTTCAGAAACTTGGATATTACGAAAGCAGGATGAATGTTCATTGAGCGCAATACAGCGCTCAATCGAAAGGGTAATGCTTGGCGTTTCTCGCATCACTCAGGTGAAAGAGGGAATACGAAGTTCCGATCTATCAAAAAAAAAAATCAAAAATCAGAGACGCAGCCGCGCACGCCAAGCATTCGAAGCTTAGGCGGGCCGGACACGTGATGCGCATGGATGATGACCGGTGGACACGAGCTGTAAGTGATTGGATTCCACTGGACATCAAACGCACTGCAGGAAGACCACCAGCCCGCTGGTCTGACCTCTTCACCAAGGCCCTAGAAAGGGATTATGATGCTCAACGAATCCCTAGAGCAAAAAGAACTCACTGGACTACCTTTGCGCGCGATCGGGAAAAGTGGAAATTTTACTGGTGCCCGCTCCACTTAGTCGATGACCAACGGGAATCCAGGAAATCCAATCGTTTTTCATAGTGCACAACAAACTTTCTAATGGTTCATCGTCAACATTGCACATGTGAAGCGTCCCTAGAGCTCTTACTGTTATGCACAGAAGATGGTTCACCCTATCAGTAGGGTTTTTCCTTTTGAGGTGGCTTTCGATATTTCCAATTATACATGGAACCTTAGTTTGAGGTAGGACAATTTCAGAATATCCAGCCGTTCTGGTTTCTTCATAACAACATATCTCTGATTTATGGAATGGCTGGCAACTGTCTGTGGTGTCGACCTGAGTAGACTCAGATTAAACTTTCTAAAGGGTTTGAGGAGCATCAACAGAAGGCAGCATAGCGTTTCCTTGAGACCGTATAATGATGTGATGACAGGACTTCCAAATACTTAAGCAGTACTTTCTGGAAAAAATCGTCTGTCATCATAGTGAACCTTCTTTTTTACAACAATGAACCTTCATGAGAACTGCAATTTAACGGATAGTAACCGCAATAACATAAATACCATTTATTAAAAGCATAGAATATTATACTTTACAATTACTGTAGAGTGTTACTAACCTGCTTCATCCGTTTAAGCTCGTGAGCTTGCTTAAGTTGTTCAAGTTCTTCAGTGCGAGCTTCATCCCTCACAATACCTTTCGTTTCACTTAGTGCGGATTTCTAAAAGATAGAAGTATTATTATTAGCAAGTATAGCATGTAATGTGGTACATGATGAAATATAGCAAAGTGTTGTTGATCTTCAAGTGTCATTTATAAAATCTACATGACACCTTGAACAGTTTCATCATCGACTTGAAAAAATCGATCACTCATTGTCTTATATCTTTAGATGATTCTAGAAAACATATTATCTATTTACATCTACAGTTATTTTAAACCATAGTTGTTTATTTTTATTTGTTGGGTAACGATAAAGCTCTGCATGTTTACACTTGGCATCATTCCATAAATTATATGAAGTAACTGCGTTCACTGTGAAACTATCAGGTTGTCGTTTCAGATCCGTTTCATATATGGAAGAGTTCTTCGGCAACCAATTAAATAGAATCCGAATTAACCGAATTTTCTACGGTGTTTCTCGGCCGTAGTATAGAGAGGAAGAAAAGTCATCAACAGTACGAAAAGCTAGTCACCATTGAGGTGCTGATCAAGAGCTTGTAACACCTGAAGGACATACCGAAAAGATTTCATACACCAATAGAGGACCAGTTCAGCTCACCTACGTTTTTAGGCTTCTACAACTATTGAGTCAACTATAAAGACTTTTTTTCAAGCATGCATATATATACAATGTCGCTACGTGGATAGAAACAGATAATACATTGGAAATGGAAGAAGCTGCTCAGAAATAATGCGTTGCCCACAGGCATCAAATCTGCAACTATGAATTTGTGCTTTTTAATCAATACCCTAAAGAATAAGGATTTTTAAAGTTGAAGAAAATGAGGGACTGAGATATTCACTAAGATGAAGATATTTTTAAGGAAAAAAAATCAAACTCGTATTATTGGTAAACAAACGACCATCTGTTTTGTGTATAGACTAATATTAATGATAATAATCGCTCTAAATATGATATTGATAGAGAAGGTGGTCAAAAAGTTTGATAAAAGTGTCAGCCTCATAAATAGCTTTCAAGTATGGGACCCATCTTTTCGCAAACATCCTTAATTTCTAAAGAAAAGAACACGAGGTTGATTTTGATCTGCTTAGTCAGTTTAGCAAGACTTCTTCCTTTTTTGCTTATCTATTTCTTCTCCTATAACTTAGACAATAACTAAATTCTAGACTGATGTATGGTCAAATCAAATGAGGTGTTGATTAAAATACAATGTATTCGAAGAATCTGGACGGAATATCCTTAACAAATCATACATTAATCAAAATAACCTTATAAAGAAGATCCTCAATAGATATCGAGTCTTCAGCCATTATTGAGTTTACAAATATGATAACCAATAATACTTCGTATTATTACATGACTTATAAACCATAGCCAGATAATCGTCTTAGTCAATTAGTCATCGAGTCTGTGAGTCGTGGCAGCAGCCATTCATTATTGCCCCACAACTGGCCACGACGGTGTCTGTAGTACCCGAGCAGCTCAAGAGCGGTCATGCTTATCGACTCCTGAAACCCGTACGGCAAGCACTTTTTCCGTAACCTCCATGGTAACAATATTTCAGAAAAACCTAAGCATTGTGACTCATTTATGCTTTCAAAACTGACCTCACATCGTATTTACGAGCTAAAATCATTAATCACTGCTATTTCATTAGTTAAACATCCGAAATCTATAGATTGTTTTCCTAATATTCTTCATTGACAAACAAATCATCGATTTCGACGTATTTCGATCTCATATAATCAATCGATAATCGATCATCAACTCGATGCTCACAACAAATCACAACT
>KN716240.1:214674-232972 GCA_000816705.1 Dictyocaulus viviparus | reverse complement strand
AAAACTGACCTCACATCGTATTTACGAGCTAAAATCATTAATCACTGCTATTTCATTAGTTAAACATCCGAAATCTATAGATTGTTTTCCTAATATTCTTCATTGACAAACAAATCATCGATTTCTACGTATTTCGATCTCATATAATCAATCGATAATCGATCATCAACTCGATGCTCACAACAAATCACAACTGTTGCACATTTACACGATAAATTTTCATTATAGATATGTAGTAATATTGGAGTATACGACGTAATGAGACTCAAAATATAGAAAAAGCTCTGGGTGTGTGTGTTTTCTATGGAATCTCTACACTTTATGATCTACTTCATATTTTTCATAAAAGTGAGTTTTTTCTTGATTCTTTACAAGGGTGGGCGTCTGTGAAATTCATCAAATTCCCGTTAAACAAAATAGGGTAAGGTGTTTGATAAAAAAAAATCAATATGAGTCTAGGCGTAAGTGAAAGCGTTTAATAAGAACAAAGACAACTGTTAAAAATCAAATATGTTGAGGCTGTTTTATGACGAAGAGTGACAGCACAGCGATTATTGACTAAGGTATCGTCAAGAGGCAAAAAATCTAGAAGCTTTTCAGAATGCCAGAAACGGTCATCTGGACCCATTCTATAGCAAATTATTCTTGAGGAATTTTTCCATGCTTTCTGACTCAGACTGTCTAAATCAGTCTCTTTAAGTGTCATATTCAGAATACTCCTAGATTTTTAAGAAAAAAGAAACTAAAAACCACAATCACAGTAACTCCTAGTTCTTCGAAATTTGAGGAAGCTTGACACATTTCATTATATGTAGGAAAAGCTTAGCTAACACACGAAGAAACCACGTGCGCAATTGATGAGACGGTTGGAAATTGACCTCCGGACAAGTGAGGAACAAAGCGCCATCATATCACTTATACATCAACCCTCCACCCTCAAGATTAATGAACTTGTCCATGCAGCTGACTGTTTCTGCAGAAAAGAGAACTGCATTCAAAAAATGATGTTTAGCAAAGCGATTTCAAAATGATACAATTAGAAACTTTGACTACAGTTTAACCATAACACTTTACCCGATAGCTTATAATATTGGTCTATATAAATTCAATGTTGAAGAAAAAAACACCAGGAATCGGCAGGTATGTTATGGTTAAACCAAGCCTATTGAGGGATTCGAACTCAAATTTTTTAAGCTAAGTTGTATTTTGTATTATGTAGATCAAGTCAACACGTGTGATATTTGTTAATAATGGACGAAAAACGAGTCAAAACATGTAAGCTGATACGCATGCACTAACTCACAGTTATCAATCGATATTCAAATTTATGACGTGACTATAATATTGGAATAGACGTCAATATAAACTAAATCAACGGCAGGAACTTCCTATAATTCACACTGGAAATGGTCATCAATAAAAAATTCAATATTAAATTTTTTGTTTGAGAAAAGGAAAAGTGATCTACCAGAAATCTTACCAATTGATTGATATCGGCACTGCCTTCTATTTGAATTTTCGGTGGCGGTTTATTTGACGCTTCATCATCCGAATCACTACTTACCGCATATGGATCCTCTTCGTCAGCCATAAGTTTGTTTTATGAAAGACCTTAATTCAAGTAATAAGCATGTTTATCGATTTCTTAATCTCTTCATTGATCTATACCGTAATTCAGATCACATCTAATCGCAATATATTATGATCTCCTTGAGATCACTATGTTTTCGTGTTTTGATTTCTAATAGCTTTCAGATTTTACGATTGTCTCTAAATAACATCATACTACATTTATTTGATCGGTAAAAATTATTTATAATATGTAAATATGTTTTTGTTGTTGAGCAGTACTCAATGAGTCACAATGTAATTTAGAACCATGGGAAAAAAAAACTATCAGCAAAACAACTGAAAGCAATACTATCAAAATTTTTATGTTACGATTGTTGATAGCTTGTGGCCGGACGGCTGTTAAAATTAAACAACGCGATCGATAAATCAATAAATAATTTGTTCGTGACATCTAATGCAAAGTAGTTAACATCTAAATTAAGTATATTATCTTTTTACATCAAACTGTCTAGATTTCCTTGATAATTGTTAGCGTTCCGGAGGCATCGGTAATAAATTCATCACTAGATTCTTGATCGATCTATCGATTCAGAATTTGATCTATTTGATATTGATATGATTATCATAGAGCACTATAATTCACATATCCGATTTCACCAAGATCGCAACAAATATAATAGTACTAGAATAGATCATGTGGGTCACCCCGTTCACTTTTTTCCTCGTAGATCAAAAGTTGGTTTAAAATGATATTCATCCGAAAAAAATTTAGTATTGTATATGCTTTATTCCTGTTTATTTTCCGTGAACGACTTCCCTATCTCAGCTTTTTAATTTACCCAAATTTGCATAAATCATTATTGTACTAACCGCTTCATAGACACCTTAGTGACTTATTAAATATTTTTTTTATTCTCTTTGCTTAAAATTTATATAAATTAAAATGGAACACAGAAGGAAATTGGTCAGTATTTTTAAAAAATGCTCTTATTTTAAATATGCTAGAAAAAAAATGTTAAGATCTTTTTCAGTACTAAAAAATTTTTCCGACGTTCCGATGAACAATCTATCAATGGCGTTTTTTAAATGTAAACATAAAAGCTGCGCTGCAAATAAAAATCACTAAACTAGCCACGGGCGGGACGTGTTGTGAATTATATGGAGAAAAAAAGTAAATAAGAAAAAAATAGATGAAACTCAATCGGAGGAAAGGTGATTGTAAGAAACGAGGACTGATAATGTTGAGGATTTCTTATGAAGCAAAAATTTGGACCAATTTTGAGTTAATTTTTAACACTTTATCAGAAATGGATCACTATAAGAGGCTAGTGATAAGTCATAATTAAGCTTCAAATGCCATTCTAGAAGCATTCGAGTGATTTTATAGGCATAATTTACCTCGATTTTATTGATTTCTTCATACCGAGTCTTTTACTTAAATATTCATAGAAAACTTGAAAATTTTTGATAATACGGTAATATTTATGTAGATGTAAGCTCGGTGAAGAAGACGATTTTAAAAAAAAAAGATTTTATAAAAAAGATAAAAAAGAAAAGATTTGACATCACAAAATAGCAAGCGATTCAAAGAGAATCGTTGACGAGTTGAGAGGGTACCGATATATTCTGGAAGATCTGGCAGCCGACTGTTCGCTTTACAACATCCTCACAACGTCAGGCCTGAGGGGGCGAGATCGAGCAAACAGTGATGAGTGAGAGTGTCAAGAAGAACGACAATGAGGAAAAATAATCATAATAAAATAACGATAAATATTTCCTTATGTCCTATTAAAATCTGAGGTACGACGTAATGATATCATGCGTGCATGACAGAAAGTAAAGTGGGACAAATGTTTCTTTTTTAATAAAACAAAAAAAAAATTACTGAATGATTAATAGAATGAATCAATAAATAAAAATGACAGTACTTCATATGAGAGCGGATAATGAGTCAAGTCGAGTTAAACAGCGAATTCAAATAGTAAAAAAAGTGGTGTTGTTTATAAAGTAGATCAAAAGGATAAAGCTAATGATTAATTCACTTCATGAGGTGATAGATGAAATGAATTTGTAAAAGGATATGTTCTATCTGAACGATAGCCGTAGGCAAATGAACGTTATTATAAGAACATTTTTAGAATTTGAATAATAATAATAATATTAATATTATTAGTTTTAAATAACAGATGAAAAGTTCATTCCATCAATGCCCAACATAATAAAACGACGATTTTATGATCTATGAAGATAAGATTACGAAGAATTCGTTACGCTGAATAGTGTTAGGATGTTTTAATTGACTACTTCAGATGGAAAACTTCTAGATGAACGATACCAACCTGTTGATGACGTTCTTGCTTTGTCGACGAACAACCAAAATGTTCATCTCACAGAAGTCGTACGACGACGTTGTATATGTGCGAAAAAAAAAATCCACGTTTATTGCTATAGTGATTTTATAGCGAAACGAAAAAAAAAAAATACGAGAACAACATATTCCTCAAGAAATCGTACATATTCAAACACAAGGAGATCATAACGCGTGTTGTATACGGTGTTGATCTACTTTGTGCGCATATTTGATCTAATCGATTGATGAACTCAAATTCTTCTTTAACAAATTCTTTTCTATTTCATATTATATAATTTAATTGTAATGTATATTTTTAAATTAATATATTATTTTTAATACATATAAATCAAACAGATTATATTTATCAATTATTGTTATTATTTTATTAATTATTATTACTTTTTTATTTATTATTTCTAATTAACTAGTAGTTTTTATTTACTTATCGAACAGAAAAAAAACTTATTCTTGTAACTCACATAGTTTTTCTAAGAGGACAAACGACATATTAATTTTTAGCGGCTAATAAAATAGAATCGATCGATAAAAAAGAGGATTTTGAGAGGATTGTATGGTGAAAAATTGATTGACTACCTCAATTCACTGATTTATTTATGTTAATAAAAAAAAATTTTCCATAAGAAAAATCAATGAGACTGCCTAAGATTGTCGTCTGTACAAAAACAATACAAAAACCCGTAATTAAAACAATGTTACAAAATTTTAAATTTATATGAGTTCGATAGCACTAAAAATTTACATAATTTTTTTTTTCAGTTTGACAAGCTGAATTTTAATATGTCATCAATAATTCAATCAATAAACAATTCAGAAATATAACGATTTATATTCAAACTAATAAAAATTACTCGTAGCATTTTATTTCTACGCCGGAATTGATTACGTTTTGATCTCCTCAGAAAAAAAAAACATCACAGCTTTGTAGGCTTGTTGTGGTACTGTGTTTTACATTTTTTATTGTTTATAAAGTGCGAATAACACTAGTAATCATAATAATAGTTAGTAGTACGGTAATAAACTCCCTCAACATTGTCGAGAGGTTAGTAATTTGATCTACATGCATTTGTTCTACTGTTTGTTCTCAATCGATTTAGTACTAAATCGATGACGTATCAGCTTTTACTATGAAAACTTTTTCGCCAATATGTAACAGCTCAGATCAAAAACCAACGACCAGCAGTACCGTACCATTTAAATTATCAAACTGGGCGAGAGTAATGTGAATTCTTTGTGATCTCCATAACAATACGGTAACTAACAGTGAATATTTTTTGGATTTTATTCAAAATTTTATTAATGACTATTAATTTCGATCAATTTATCAAATTAACAACAACAACAACTTCGTTTAAAACCAGTAATAAAAGTAAATTTTTCAGATAACGTAAATGATTGCTAGAAAACCAATGAATTTTATGAATAATTATGTAACCAGATTCTTGATCTTAGCAAATCGATATACCGCAAGTGTTATTGGCATACTGTACATCCAGATAAATGACTCAATCTATGCTTTTTTATCACATTAAAAAAGTTCTCATCTTACTAAGCTATTAAAACGAAGGATAGTGAAAATAAGATTCTCTTTAGCTATCATCGTCGTTTTTCATTCACTCACGATGAGTTATTTTCTGAGATGCTCAGTAGAGTAGATGAATAACTTGTTGCGAGTCGATCATAGGAGTTAAATTTATTCAATCGGTCGGATCCGTTGCCGTTGTGTTCTTCTTCCCCGTCTCAGGTGCAGATCAACAGTGTTTTCTTGATGGTATTTTAACTATTAGTCACCCAAATTGAAACAGTATTCAGTATTCATTGTAAGAAAAACCTCATTTATATTATAAAAAATATACTTGTACTGATTAATTTGCATACGGTATTTCCTCAATTCCTTATATATGAGGTATTCTAAGTGACTCCATACTGTAATATCCTATTGATTTGTACTCTTTTAAGTATCGAATAAATAATGTTTACTAAGAAGAGAACAAGTATTTCCTATCCAAATGAAATGCATTTCATCAACCTACAAGCGTAGAACGCTTTCTTAGTTCTTTACTTTATTTTTTAATTCATCGAACAAAATCATAATATCATCGACGGGGAATAACGATCGATATTCGAGTTATTATTTTTGAGGAAAATTCATTTCAGAATAGAAGCCATTACTCATTTCTCTTGAAAGAACACAAGAAGATGCACTTATTACTGGAATAAAGCTCGAATTTTACATAGGAGGCAATTGTTTCCAGAATAAATTCAATAGATTTTATAGGACAAGAACTTCTTTCTGCATGTCGTTACATCGAAGTAGTGAGTGACCTTTACGATACTTTTTCCCTTACAATTATCGACGGCTATAGTTAGTCCTCATCCTCCGGACGTCTTCAAGGATTCCCATGAATGATTTTTACGAAAACACGCAAAAGAAAGATATTCGTTCACAACCCAATAATGTAATAGTAGCAATAATAGGAACAAAAGTGAGTAAATTAATTGTAACAAAGACATAGAGCCTTTTTATGAACTCGACGAGAGAAAAAATTCGCCTAACACCTTCTAAGTAATAAAAATCTATAGAGCAAAGCAATTTGAAATTCTGTGCGCCTACCATTTCTTGAGCGAAACCTTATTGAATATTCAAATGAGTAGCTTAATTAGTACGAAAAACTGCGATAATATTGTCTAAAAATGTTTTATGACAGAAAATTATTCGTAATTGTTCGAACAGCACCACAAAACACTACTTGCTTCACAGAACATTAGGATGGATCTACTTTCGAAAAGGATCTGAAGAAAGCAATCTTTATCTTATTCATATCCCTTTGATGAACATCATGCGTAAGCTGAAATCAAATGATCTGGCAATAAACGTTGACAGTCGGTTACTCGATCACCCTCTTTTACTAAAGATATATTCATTATAACAAAATCAATTTGATGAAACAAGTGTTGATCGGCTTCTATAACGTTCACAAAAAAGATGGGATCTTACTTTAACCCACAAAAAAATGATATTAACGAAGAAAACCAAAGTCCCCATCTATATCAGCAATCAAAAATCAAAGACGGTATTGTATACTGTGTCCGTATGCGACTGAAATCCATTTGATCTCGAATATACCAAATGAAGTCTTAGAAAGTCTACTAAACCTCTTCATAAAGGTCCTAGATAGTCATCACGAAGATCACAAAAGTTCCTCGTAGCGAAAAAAAAAAACGTTGAACAAGTCTTGCTTTCAAGAAGAAGAAATGAAAGTGGCGCCCGCTGGACTTTGTAGACGAGCAAGAAGGACGCAAAAAGTACTAGTTGTGATAGTGATAGCATTAATTATTGCCACAGTAGTGATTGTAATAACAACAATAACATTAATATACAAATGAAAAACACGAGAACACCTAAGGACTTCACTGTCAAAATTAAATTACCCTACCATATTTGAACATTATATAAATTCAAAGTGTTGTTCAATGTACCCACAGGTGATAGAAATGAGGGCTGATTGATTTATTTGAAAATCGACTCAAGAAATCTCAATAACATATAGATATTCTAACAACACATCGAAAAAGATAGCACAATCAAATTCTAAATCCCACCAGTTTTCTATCGTGTTGTAGGAATATCGAAATGTTTATTTCTCCATACATTTTCATTAAATGTGATACTCACTACGTTTTATCTACAACATTCACTACATATACAATTTTATCTTTAGACATTTGCGCTCATATCAAAGTGTGCTTAAAAACAAATCAACTTGTGATAGAACTTATAGAATGTGGTAGAACCACTCCTAACAAGTACTTCCAAGCAAATGAATATTAATATGTACAAAATAACATGATCATCAATTCAATGACACAAATGCAAGAAAAAAACAAAAACTTTTCCATTAAACCTGCATAAAAAACCCAAGTAGTAAGTTTTATGACTGTCATTTGATTTGGTCTTTCTTCAAGGCCTGTGCTGCTTGTTTTATAAGACGCCGCACTGATAACTCATGTTTCTAAAACATATTTGGCTAAAATAAATACACTGGAGCAAAAAAGTGTATCTAGAGCGAAACAACTACTTCACCAGATATTACTGTAGAAAATATAAATATCCAAGCTAAAGAAAATGATAAAGTACAAGCTACCTTGACAGCGAGAACAGTTTCATAACAAATACAATTTACTGAAATTCCCATTAATTTGAGATCGTTTAATAGTTGGAAAATATCTAATAAAATAGCTCCCAAGTCATACTACTCTATTTGCGAACGATTAAACCAACGAGATCTCAGACAATAAAAATATGTGTCAAGCGGGACGTTTTTACTATGCATTCAAGAAATTTATGAAAGAAAATGCAAACAAAAAACATTACAATCAAAGCAGAATGAAGTTTGTGAGCTTCAATTCGCTCCTGTTGGTCAGCACTTGATGCTGCAGCAGTGCGAGTTCTCTCCAAAAGACTTATGATGCGCGGGTGTAGCCGAATTAGCTGGAACAATATTTACTCAGTGATAGTGGATGAAATAAATAACTGGTCAACAATGAATATAATTAGAGGTTGCAATTCAAAAATATGGAAACTAAGCCCACCTCTATTGGTGCTGCAAACTCGATTAATGTACTGATTGTTCCATAGATCATAGAATAACTTGAGGAAGGATCATCAAATACTCGCTTAACGGCACGAAACGAACGACGACGAGTCTCTTTTGTACCATGATCTCTAAATTACACAAATGACTGAATTGCGTAATCGAAATTTTAATTTAATAGAAAAAACAAATATTTAACACGTTGGACAAAATGTTGGACAAACTAATTATGAACGATTCATTGGAATAGAACTAAATTTCCATACTTTATAATAGTAATGAGTGTTTTGCCTGCAAAGTCGCGGAGTGCCCAGTGATTATCAGAATCAGGTCGAGTACACAGAACTCTTCCTAGCATGCAACTCATCAAAGACGGGAGGAATTCGTGAAGCTGCAAAACTTACTACTACTAATTCCAAGAAAGAAAATAAAATTCACGATGATTATGAAAAACAAAAACTAATGATTGAAGAATAGTTTGTTACTTACTACTCCGTCCAATTTAACAGACTTATTCACAGCAATCGCCCTCATCATTCTAACAACATAAATTAGCATTGAAAGACAACGATGAACTATATTGCACCGAATCTGAAAACGAGACCTTACTGGGCAAATTAAATAATGAATTCTCGAGCACTGCAAATCAATGAAAATTCACTTCAGCAGTCAAACACTTACAGATGTATGTATCAGGCGCGATAATCGTGGCAGCAACACTTGTATACCAGTATCTCGCTCAAGAGACTGTAAAGCTTGTTGACGCTTTTTATCATCCTGACCAACACAAGCCTCAACAATTTCTTTAAGATAAACTTGTTGTTCCTGAAAAAGATATAAGGTGAATAACTTTTGTGAATTTTTCATCATTGAAGTAGTCACACTGATGTACTTAAATAATCAAGTAAAACTCACTACTGACAAGGGCTCCAAAAACGAAGGCTTGATCAAAATTTGCTCTTTTTTCGGTATATCCTGAGCAGCCAAACGAAATGAAACCGATGGAGAAACTGCCTCACTTGGTGAATATACTCTGAACTGATTTTTTCAGTGAATGAGCATTAACTCTCTAGGTTGCAGATAGAAAATCTTGTCACCTTTTTCTAAGGGCTGCTGGAAGACTAATGAACGGAACCCCACTTTTCGATAGCGTCTTCTTCACTTTCTTCTCAGGGGGAGGTTCTTCTTCACTGTTAACGCGTATCCAGTGAACTAGAAAATTATTCACAAGTACGTGAGCCGAACTAAATTAATCATATCCCGAGAAAAAGGAACAAATTTGCGTAATGTTGGAGTAAAGTCGATATAAGCTTCGTAGTGAAATCAACGTTAAAAATGAATTAAATTGATGGGATATTATCAACAACCCAAATTTTCGGTGTTGAGCATACTTTAGCAGTGGAGGATAAGATGTTCGTCTATTCTAATTACCTAGCAACTTTTTTCATTAATTGATTATGATGCTGAAAAAAATGCATTACAGTGCAAAGGACAACGAAATTAGCAGTACCACGGAAATGGCGCTTTATAGGGATTTTCGTCAACGTCGGTTGAGCGAGTGACGAAACATCAAGATCCACATCTTCTCTAACGTACAGTTGTTCTCCACCTGGCATACGCAGTTGTCTTACTGAAGGTTGGGATCTCGTTAGAGACCCGATCGGCATCTATAGATAGGGGTAATGAAGATAACCATAAATATCTATAGATATATCGATCTATAAATAAGAGTAACGACAATAAATAAGGGTGGAAGTATGAACTAAAAAAACGCAAAAAAACTACTAGGTAAACAATGAAGGTACATCACATTACCGGAATGCCAACCAATTGAAGAGCTGATTCCACATCATCAACCAATACCTTTTTCCGCCGAGCATGAATAGCAAATTTGTATGCCGTCCTTGAGCAGCGGTTTATTACTTGCGTCAGCTTCGAAATGGTATTTTATTATGATGAAAGCATACGACAATGAACGACAACACAAACATGCCCCACATTCGAGTAAAATAATA
Organism: Dictyocaulus viviparus; assembly: GCA_000816705.1. Classification (NCBI taxonomy): domain Eukaryota; kingdom Metazoa; phylum Nematoda; class Chromadorea; order Rhabditida; family Metastrongylidae; genus Dictyocaulus; species Dictyocaulus viviparus. Next base: position 222,419 of record KN716240.1, on the reverse strand, counting down.
GTAAAATGTCGTTTAATCCGCGGAACCCTTGCACTAACAGAAATTTCGAATGAAAAAAACAGGTTTGAAATAGGAAGTGATACAAGATACCTTGTCTGCAAGGCACTGAAGAGCAGCCGGAGTAAGATTAACAACGCCAACAGAATCTCCTACGATCTAAATGATGTTTAAAATAAATAATAACACGGATGATAACATGAGCTCCAGTTCAAATAACGTAAATAAAGAAAATCAAGACACAAGAAAAAACTTACACGAACATACTGAGGTTTAATTCGTGGAGGATACGATTGTGTGAATGATGATGAGCTTCCATTTTGCGTCGTCATGAATACCACTGAAATAAATGCATCAAGCAAAGCATAATAGAGAAATTGTTATGCTATACGAGACAAAACATTTTACTACATACTTTACTCTTTCTATCTACCTTATAACTTGCTACTTTAACACATTTACTTAATTTAATACGGCATATTTTTTAATTTTTTGCAAATAATAAAATCTCGAATCTCATAACCATTGAGAGAAATTGTTTCAATCTGGTTCATGTTCTCTTTAAGATTTAAATAAACAATATTCTGCACCTTAACGAGCGCATCTCGAAATTTTTAATACTTGCCTATTTTTTGTTAGCAAGGGGCTCATCACTGTAAAATCTGCCGAAGCATGCATGCAAATTTATTTCAACACACTGTAAGTCGGTTTGTAATATACGCAAATGCGGCTGCGTATTGTTTTTAATTTCACGTAAATGTATTCTTAATGCATACAGGTTACTTAATTTGTAAATTGGATGACATTAGTATAATGTGTTTTTCTATGCACATTTATCACGTGCTGTAAATGCCGTTAAGTTAGGCTCCTTATGTACTTTGGAACTATTCTTTAATTTGCAGTTATGGCGGATGTATGGAAGTCACAAGGAAGGAAGTTCTGTGAAATTTGCAAGGTGTGTATGTACATGTACGTGTATATATTTATATATATATATATATATATATATATATATATATATGATGTACTTGTATGCACATATGGATACTTATCCAAATTGTTTCCTTTCATGGGTTTGCTTCATAATTTACTAGAACCAAAGAGCCGATTAAAGCACGAAATACTGATGGTTTAGTGTTAATGTATTTGTTGATAACAATTAAAATTGGCTTTCAACACATCACATGCCTTTGGTGTCACTGAACGGCTAGTTATTAGTCTGGTGATTAACATAAGATTATCTACCTAGGTACATAACACATATACAACTTTGTGAGCGTGATCTTCAAATTGTGAACATTTGTAAACAGGTCTGCCACAACACCGAGCATACATTATTAGCACTATGTAAGGACATATATACTATATATACCATATAATGAATGGATGTCTCTTTTTGAAATATATTTACCAAAGTGAATATAATGCGAATAACAATAGCAAATAATAAATAAACAATAAAGGAACATAGCACTGGTAATAGCAGATAGTTTTTTAGTTTATTTAAAGCCCGGAGAATGATGTTCTTATTGTTGTCAACTTTTTTGTTGTAAAAAGTCACGACGTTAAACGGCATTACCTGTCTTATCCAGTCTCAGCTGTAAAGATAGCTAATGATTCGAATTGTTGTAGTAATACGCAAGTTGATAAGCCATAGCGAATTTGTTTTGGTTATTGGTAAAAGTATTTGATTAAAATAGATTTAAGCTGGTACATTTTTTTAGGTTTGGTTTGGAGACAATCGAGCATCCATTGAATTCCATGAGCGAGGTAAAAAGCATAAAGATGCCTTGGCTGCGAAACTTCGGGAGCTTAGCAAAGCGAGTCGAGAAAAAGAAAAGATGGTAATTTCAATGAGATTTTTTGAAATTGGTTTGAGATTTTAAGATGTATTGAACTCGGGCTCTTATGTATACGCAAATTTTGTATCTCCTTATCTTTTTCATCAATTCCATAAATGGCGTTTTGAGCAAGCACAAATGAGCCATGCTCTTGCTAGTATGGAAGCAGCAGCACTTAAATCAATGCGTGAGAATGGTGAAGGATTGGAGCATGGACCAGCACTTCCTTGTGAGATTTTCAAATCTTCATATTTTTCTAGAATTCCCTCATTACTTATTTGCTGTAGAAAGAAAGACTTTTTTTTTTGAATTTCGTTCACTTTCATATTTTTACTATATGGTGTGCAAGGTCTTCTTTCCGTACGTGAACTTTCAGAGATACTTATATCTTTTTTAAGCTACTGGATTGGCATCAAAAATATTTGATCCAAGACAAATCAAGGATGTTGGAACTATGGCTCGTGAGATGGCGAAGCTGAAAAAGGAAAGGCAAGATACGAAAAGTCAGAAAAGAGTACGGAAATGATGACTTGTTTTATGTGGCTATTTTAAACGTACTTACTTTTTTCTAGGCTGCACCATCTGTACCATCCTTTACTCCGAAATACTTGAAGCGCGAATTTCCACTTCCCGTAGAGTTTATGGGTAGCACTTATATGTAGTGTTCATTGAGTTTTTATGTTGAATTATGCATGTTACATAGAATCGAGCAACATAACAATCAAACAAGAACCTCTTCCATCTACTAATGAAACGGTGTATGTAGAGGCTGATGCCGGTGATGGAAGGACTTACTATTACCATATGTATACCGGAGGTATTTTGTCTATTTCTTGATTGTTTGAAGTTACTATGACTATTTTCTAAAACAAAAATTCAAGAATCACAGTGGGAAAAACCGACTTCATTTTTTACCGCTGAAGAATATAAGAAGATGCTTGGAACCGACCCAGCGACATGCACTTCACAGTGCAGTTCATCAAAAACAGGTTTGCCGCAGCTGCTCACTTTTGCTTTGTGTTTTTGGGATACCTACGTATCTGTGAATATACATGTAGGTGTGTATATAGATGTAAATGAAAGCATGTTTGTATATAAGCATAGATAGGTAGATATAGCTGCATAGTTTATGTATATAAATATATATTGTTTTATGGTTTGCAGATATGTGTTTCTTGGCTTTCTATTTTTTTGTAACTATGAAACAATATGCTTTGTATATAGTAAACTTTGTATTGTACTATCAATATGGCTTCTGCCTGCGTTCAGTATGATTACTTGTTGACGTTGTAAATGTAATTCAACTCATCCATTGTTGAAACTTAAATTTGTACTAAATCTTTATATAATGAATGCCTTTTGGTACTTTCCTTATGTCGCATTTTAAAGAAAATTCATCAACAAACAACACCTTTGCTACTGATGCTCGAACGCCTTCGAGTGAAGCAGATAAGTCAACCAATCAGGTGCTAATCAAATCGGAACCTCACAAAGATAATATTACCGATGTTCCTGTTGATAATATACCACTCCCTGATGCTAGTGAGTTGCTGCATTATTTATTCTCACGTTCTATTAACCAAGTTATAGTTGTTATCCAAATCAACGCCCCATGTTATTTATTACTTCTATTTGCAATTGTATTAATATTTTGTTTGATTGGTTATTCATCAAATACATGCATTCAATTTTGTGTTTAGCTGTAACCAATAGAGCTATCAAAGAAGAAGATTTTTCTGAAGAGTTAGAGAGTACTGAAACAGATTCCATTTCTATGGTTAGTGGTATTTATTTTAGTTTACATACAGCGATAAGTAATGTTTTGTAATTTTTCAGCCAAGTTCTGCTAATAACGTTGATACTAATAGTGAAATAAATCAGCCTTCGTTAGCTGAACCTGAGGAAGAAAACTCTTCAGTCTCACATGGTCCCTTTGGTTCATGGCAGCGAGTTAAAGAACAAGATAAGTACGTTCTAAAATAAGTGATTACGCCTAAGTCTGCGAAATAATCTAGGTCGAAATTATCCTTAAACGAGAGGTACTGTTTTTTAGACAACCGGTATTCTCTCCTTTAACTGCTAAATACCGCGCAGAAGAAGAACGTGAACGAAAAAGGGCAGAAGCTAAAGAGAAAATGGATGCGAAAATGTTACCGAAATTGGAATTCACCGAAAAGACGGGTGCTGTCCTCACTAAGAAGGTATAGAAATGCAACTAAAGATTGCTCACTTTACCATTGGATTTATTATTAACACTTGTTTAGATAAAAGGCCCGATTGAATTTAAAAAAAGGACAGCTACGAAAAATTTCCGGCAAAGAACACAATAAAACCTTCAATTGGTTCTGTATTTCCAGTAGTAATAAATATATTGTGCTTCATTTTTGTAATGAATTAGTATCTTGGTGTGTTCCGGTCAACATATTTTTACTTTACGCAAAATCTCAGGTTATTAATCACACTGAACTATTTTTTTATCACGTCCTCGTTTCATAGGATTAGTTTCAAACTTAAGGTTCTAAATATAATTGAAATAAATACACTATAGAGTGGATTCTATATTTATAAACTGCTCATTGCATAAGTATTGCCATACACACTAACTGATCGTTGCTAAGTTGGTCGTTTTAAATGCAAGTTACTACCATTATTGTAGGAAAATAAGCTTTTAAATGATTTCCTTCTTTACGATGTACGTTTTACAATAATGATAGAGTAATGGATGGCTTCACCGTCCTTATATGCATCAATGCCTACATATATGGGAATTCTGGCAGTAATGTATGTGTATCAACAACAACAATTTGTGGAAAAAAAAACAGAATTCAAGCAGTACGATGATATATAAGTTAAGGATTAATTCCAAATAGAGTTCTATGAGTTCGCAGTGGTTCCACGAACGTTTACACATTAAATGAAGAATGCAACCAACTAAACACGTAGTTTGTCTTGTTCTGCAATAGGATTTTAATCACTGACTTTTGAGAAAACAATTTTCGTGGACTGTGAATTTTTTGCATGTTCTTTATGTGTTGAAATGCTTGGCATGAAGGGATTTGAATATTAGATGTAGTGAATCTGCAAATCTTTGTGTATTTTGAGGTTATTTGACTCATTTCTTACCATATGTTATTTCACTGGTACGTACCTTGATATATAAGTTATATCGTTTCTGTTGATTTCACTTTATTAGGGCAGAAATAGGAAGTTTTATTTTGTAGGATTAAAAATGGACGAAGATGATGATCTTTTTGGCTCTGATTTGGATGATGACGAAAAAAGAGACAAAGGTAGTCCTGAAGACAAGAAGTTTTTCTTTCGCAAAGAATTGCGTTCTATGCTGTATGGGTTCGGCGATGACAAGGTGGATTTTTTAGGATTGAAGATTTTCAATTTGAAGAAATTGTGTTATAAAGTATTTCAGGTGCCTTATGATAAGACGTTGGAGACATTAGAAGCGATTGTTCTCGATTACATAAAGGAGCTTTGTGAACGGGCTTTAAACGTTAGTCACGTGGCTGTATAAATTTGCTATTAATATTTTTAGAATTTTCACAACAAAATTCAAAAATGAGTTTGTATTTGAAGAAAAACTAGGTTGGCAAGCCAGATAGGATTGCCCTCGAAGACATTCACTATTTGATTAGACGGGATCCGAAGAAGTTTGCTAGAGTGAAAGTATGTTTTAACTTCGATATGTTCAAATCAACGGCATTTCCGAATTTTTAGAATCAACACTAGTAATTTTCCAGGATTTGTTATCGATGAGTGAAGAACTCAAAAAGGCAAGAAAGCAATTCGATGACGTTAAGCAGCTATGATGTTTCTGATGATTTCTTCAGAAATGGTTTTCTGAAAACTGAAAGAATGAGCTGGTTAATTTTTTAATCTTTTTCTTATGGGAATGAACAACCCATGTCTATATTATGGCTGTCCAAATTGGAATATTGTACGTACTATTAGAATATAAATTCACAAGAACACCATAAGCTAATTTACATCTTGCATCCCGAGGTGAACTTGGCGAGTATACATAATAACAATAAACTAGGATACGGCAACTTTTGTTTTGATGGACAGATTTATTGAGAGTTCTTGTTAGTCTAGAGATTCTCTGTAAATAACGAATGTTCTCCATCTATTCATCCACATATTATCGAACAACAGGTGGTATTGTCTTACATCACTCTTATATTACTGCTTTACTGGTCTTTCACTAAGTGGATCGTATAAACGAAGATCGATGAACTGACTAGGTTGTCGTCAGATGAAAAAAACTCGTCTGTGAAAATATCTACAGACAACAAAATCATGAGCTGTGTTTAAAAAAAGCTCCGTTTTTGTTAGAAGCATTGCGAGTGTTCCTGACGAACGCTTCATCGTCTTCGTGCTTAAACGAACTAAGCATAAGAACATTCGTGAGGTTCATTCAAATGTAAGCTCCTTTGACTGCAGACACTCGACAAGCTATTTATCTTGTACGGTTGAGTTCTACTTTTTCTCTCCACGATTTATTCCAATTTACTCACTTTAATTATGTGCATCATCTAACTAGGTATCGTTGAAAATTCGATACTCCGTGTTTTATCGCTTGTCTGCACTTATTATCTTTATTCTCTTGCAAATTCATCTAATGATCTATCGTAGTCTTAGCGTATTACTCTCCATCCGTAACCTCCAACGCAACTTTGTTTTTTTCCTTTTTGATAAGTACTCGACAAGTGAATGTTGCCTTGCTGTATATTAACAATCTTATGTAATTCTCATGATAATCTCATTCCCTCAATTGTTGATAAGTCGCTATTTAAGTCTTCTGATGTTTTGTTCAAATAAATATTTAATTACTGTATTTTGAGGTCGTACATTGCTTTATGTTTTCACGTGGTACCAATTTAACGACCGCGTGGAGAGGGGGGAGTAGGAGATCATGGGGTTCCAAACATGAGGTGGCCTTAACACTCGATTTAAGCCTGCTTATCACTAATATGACTTTTCACGTGGCATTTTAATAAGTTCGCTATTGCGAGGTATATTACTTAACTTTTTTCAAACCTTTGCTTTACTTCATTTCGTTCTTGAAGCGAGAGATGGTAGCAATCAATGGGTTTAAAGTGCCAGCGGCATATTTCATAGAATGACACTTAGAACTCAGAGTTTTATGCTTCCGTCCAAAACAGACTCTTTCGCTTCCATTCGATCTGAGTTTCATTGAAGGCAATATCATAATTTCGTTTAATAAATGTAATTAGTTAAAAAATATGAGCCTAATACGATACTTTTATGTCTTATTTCAAATGGTATCTTTATTCTTCGTGTTCTTTTCATATATTAGGTTAGTGTTAAAATCATTGCGATTAATTACTTCAATCATCATTACAAATCCGCATTTATTTTTGCATTAACCTAAAAATTGTTGTTGTTACAATAAGCTCATTAATATTACTGGAAGCAACTAAAATGCTTCTTTTAATGAGTCTACAACAGATTATTTGATTATTGATTCTAATACGATTTAGATCTGGTGCTTTTCAGGGGTTTTTCATTTTATCGTTGTGCGTTTTTCTTAAGAATTTAGTCCTGCTTGTGATTCATATCAATAACTGAGTCATCGTTGATTTTCTGAACTGCACATCTGAAAGAGAATCTGTTTATCCGATTATCTACGCGCATATAACTTGGTAGTATTTCAAAATAGTTGGTACTGTGAAATACACACTGCAGAAATGATTCTGTATAGTATGATTTAGGGGTCGCAGTGGCTCAGTGGTGGAGGTGCCGCAGTGACACGCCGGCCCGAATCACTTCGCGGCTGCCCCCCAGGCCTACCAAGCCCGCCATCCCTCCGGGGTCGGGAAATTGGGACCAGAGGGGGCTGGGGAAGATAAATGGCACTGACTTGGGGAAGGG
>KN716240.1:143656-195656 GCA_000816705.1 Dictyocaulus viviparus | reverse complement strand
ATATTTGTTTCTTTTAAAATCACACTAAAGAATGTTCGGATTCATTTGAGCAATTATATTTCATTTGAATTCTCATACAAATTGCCTTTCAGTATAAATATTATTTTTAAATGATATCTATGTTTTTTTTCTTTTACAGGAAATTCTACACACAATCAATTTTAACGATGATACGAAATCTCATTATTACATTGCTATTTATTGCCTACGTTAACACTGAAAGTGTGCATTGGCGTACGTTTTCACTAATTTTTACACGAAAAAAAAAACTCACTGTCCGTATACGGTAATAACCAACGCGTCTGACGATTGTCAGAGTGAAACTGATTCGGATATGACGTCGCACGTAGCATTAGAATCATTCTGATTACACATTATTGTTATTGATAATAAGCATGTTCTCGTAGAGAAATGAAAAATACTGAATCATATTTCTAATTTTTGAGGGTGAAGACTGCTAAGTGAGGGGAACGCTTCGATGGATTTCTAGTGATTGATTTTATTGTTGTGTATTTTAGAATGGCGTGTAATGAAGTGTTCGTCTAAAGGAGAAAAAGATCAAAAAGACGCATCGCCATGTCAAATATCGTTACATGAAACTCAAACCGACGAAAACCTCAGAACTGCACCGTTTGAGCCATGTTTTGATGTAAGACATACTTTTTGTACTAGCGATTTCTATGCCAACAATTAATCGCCGTAGATAATTTGTTACTATTATTGATAAAGTAATTTAAAGAAGCTGTTGATTTTGACAAATTATCTATAGCGATGCGAAAGACGTTATTTTATAGCAACAAAAAAATTCATATATTACAGGAAGTCGTGGACGGAAAACAACGCACATACTGTAATCTTTTATGCCCTGGAGCGGATACCGTATATGTGATCAAACGAGATCCACAAAATCACAGGTAACTTAGTTCTTTCAGCGAAATATCTCTTGAGGAAACGATGACGTCTACCAATAAAAAATGAATCAATGAAAAAATACAATTAATTGTAATCACGGCTACCGCAATATGCATTTCATTTTTTGCTATAATCGTTCTTTTTCAACCAATTGGAAGTAAGTTATAATTTGGAAGAATCGTTCAAAATTACAGAAGCTGTTTCACGCATTTCACATACAAGATCGAAAAACGAGGAGATGACTTCTACATGTGGAGAGATGGGAAGTGAGTGTTCGAACTTTTAGTAATTTACATTCAGACAAGCCTTTTATCATAGGCTTAGGCATATATATATAAAAGCCAATTACTAAGAACGACCACTACGTCCCTCTACATTTAAAATGAAACAAAATTTTCAATATTACCGGCCACGAAACTAATGCGTTGTGTATTTTCAAAGTTACGAAGCTAAACGAGATCTTCTGTTTGTTTTTACTTCATAATTAGACGAGAAGTACAAAAATCCCCACTCTTATCATAATATTTGATGCTCATGAAATACAATGTACATAATCTCATTACTAATTCGTATTCTATTTATTAAACGAATACATCGTTCACTAATATGGTATAGTTTGCAGATGTCGTTCATCAGATGTCGACTTCACCATTCGTTGTGAATTTGCATTTGCGAGAGCTACTTTTCCCACAGATGATATTGTTTTCGCAAATGCACGAAGAAGAAAGGTTTTTAGAGCGAGCTAATGTTTAAAAAATTAAAATGATAAATCTTTATTTCCACTAACAGTATGGCTCAAGAAGTATTGTAACAACAAAACAGCAAATAAGTATATAATAAAAAGTTACAGAATCGTCTACAATAAAGTGAGGATGGTTTTCAAACGTCTAAGCAAGGCTGTCAATGTGCTGGTTTATATTGTGAATATTTGCGTAGGATAACTTCAAATTACTCACTAACGTTTGTAGGCGTTTCTAAAAAAGAAATGTTATATAAGAGTAAGAACGCTGCATGTATTATGTGACTGGAAAGTCACCACTGAATTATAATTGATACAATAACGCATTGTAATGTAGGAATTTCACAACATTTTCTCACGAACCTGGAGGGTTTGCCATTGCTCACGTCCAAATCGTCGATGTTGAAACGAACTAACAACTAACGTTCGCGTCATTTCATTAAGTTTTCCCTATAAAAATAAGGTAAGTAAGCATATTCCACAGCTAACCATTGTAAGAGAAAAATCCTTACCGAAATAGCATTTACTTGAATGGCATCAATAAGAAAATCTTCTAATTGATCATCTGAAGGCAAATCCAACTCTTCCGCCAAATTGTCAAGATGGATTACCTGCGCATTACACTTTGCACAGTTGCAACAAAAATAAAAAAAACAGAATTACGTTGTTATTTTCAGCAATACTCATTAGTGTAAGAAGGCGAATTTTCTTTAACAAAACAGCTTCGTCCACCTGAAAATCAAGCGTATCAAAAATATTGATTGTCTTGATTTTATTTTTAAATTATTGGAATATAGAGAACGGACTCAATATCACATACCTTCAACTTTTCACCAACAAATTCTGGATGGGCTTTCACAAATGAAAGGTAATCCTTTAACGTTCCAGAGATAAATAATTCTAAGGCTGAGTACATGAGAGGATCAGACTGAAACTTTTTACATAACTTTAAAAGGAAGTAAAACCAAATTAACATTATCCATTGAATGCAGTATGGATCGAGTAATAATTTGACCTTTTAAATTCCGTTCTGGCTCAGCACGTCATAACTCTATGAAAAACTCCAAATCAATTAACTAAACTACTAATCACAGCATATAAGAAGTCCGCTGTTGTTTTTTTCAGGGATAATAACTACATCGTTTACTATATAAGTATATATAATGAACCTTTTGCAACGCTTTTACAGCACATAATCGTTGAAGGTGGTCAAACGAGAAAGATTTCGCATCAACAACAGCTGTTCTCACACATTCAATCGCATCTTCACGAGCCAGCGCTGCATCTTCTTCCGTGTATGTCCCTAACAACATTATCATAACCTGAAATAGACCTTGTATTAATTCTTAGCCGACAGTAAATTATATTTGGCACTACTCACCTTTGCAGCTTGATCGGCCTTCTGATCTTCTAATAAACCAATATGGACCAGACGAAGTATATCGCGTTGTCCATCTACTGCTGTACCCCATTGTTTAAACTGTTTTTGTAGAGTTTCTGTTGAGCAATCTAATTCACCGATCATATGCGCTTCAGAGCACATAAGAATCAGAGAGCGATACAATATTTCCTAAACTTCTAAAAAATTATTCTGATCATACGAATCAAAGGCCAGATACTACTAACCCATATAGTTTTATATTGGAAAAATCGTTTTCAGAAAAAAATACGTATTTAAATAAAAAGTTGGATTGTCTTAGAGAATATTCTCTATTAATGGAAGACAGGACTAATTATTGGTACAAAAAAGGAATTTAGACATTTAGCTAAATGCTGGCAAAATTTTTGTTGTGATGCTCATACAGTTTGGAAAAATAAGCAAATAACTGATTAAAGTGATGTGTTTGCCGCTACTTCAAATAAATACAACACCTTCAGCGGAAAGCTGTAAGAAACTAACTTGAATCTTGGGATGAGCAATGAAACCACGAAACAAGTTAGATAATACGTGTACAGCATGACCTGCCTAAAATCAGATGCTCTGTGGCCAGATCTAATTCAATTCATTGCAACGGTTAAAATTACATTGCTGTTCCATCCATTTCCTTTGAAATTCTCAGGTGTGACTGCTTTACAGAATGCATTCACAACTTCGTATGCACGATCGGCAGGTACCATAACCATTAAAGAGCAGATAGAATTGAGAATGTAATCCACCTAGAAATTGAAAAGCGTTCATAAATATGAGAAAATGCTCCCATGCTATAATTTCAAACCACAATTCGAAAGATGAAATAGAGTCAGGATCAATCTGACTTCAAACTGATTACCTACTACCACTATTTATAATTATTGACATAGTACTCCGCCTGAAATAAAAATTGATTCTGCAAGTATTGGAAAACGAATTGCTACCTCAAGAGGATGTGGACAAGCACTCATCACTGTGAGTTGTGCACAAATATCCATCAGGTTGTCGGACACATCAGGAGGTCCTATATTAAGACTTTCGTGAAACTAAAGCTCTGAGCAGATTATGCGCATACCTTACCTTTAGGATCCAATTTAGCTTTACCTACAGAGTTAAGATATTCCCGAATCTGTTGAAGCTGTTCGCCGTCATCAACAAATGCAAACACAGGCAAAATTTTATGATCCGCCATCACTTTCCTGCAATATGGCCAAAAAGTAAGACAGTAACACCGGACAAAATTATGTTTAAAAACGAGAGCAATTGCATCCTCTAATGAGAAAATTAAAGGGTGGAACGGAAAGAATCATGAAGTAAAATAAGTTCTAATCACATGTACACAATAGTAGAATATTTGCAGTCATAACAACGGATCAATTTCAAACAAAACTAGGCTGTAAATCTATGTATTGTGCACTGTTAATCCGTACTAATCAATTCACTATGTTACACAACACAAAACAATATGAACAATCCAGACCTTTTGATGTTTTATAACGATGTTGCCTACAGATGTTACACTGCCTTTTTGCAACTGTTCTAATTGTCTTCTCGCCCTTCGGAGATGATACTCAATTAGGAATAATTCGGAAGGCCGATAACGTGTTGCTGCTTCCCGAAATTCGATCTGCACCTGACGACGAATAGAAGGATCAAAGGAGCGAGCGGCACGCAAGAAGTCACGATAAGTTGCAAGCACAAGAAGTTGGAGTTTAGAATGCGATGGACCAGCACTCATTCATTAAAGCACAACGGCATGAATAAAGAGAATGCCAAATTTCAATGTCCTAGAAGAAAAATTCAATGAATGGCATGTGATTAGCCAAAAACGACGGAAAAACTTAATTGATTGAAACATCTCAAATTCGATCGATGAGAGAGTGCATGTGATTGATGAAACGGTCGTGAACTTACAAGTATTAAAACGATGTAAATTAACGCAAAATGTTCAAACTAGCAAATAATTTATGCGAATATTTATTAATACAGTTGAAAATGACGAATACAACATAAATTTCTGAGCAAAATGAAAACTACATTAAGATTTATGCCTAGTAAACAACAACAATAATAGTTAATAGCGTATACCCTCATAACAGAATCTAAGCTAAAATAATAATAAAGAGTGCAGAAGTCGACTACAAGATCAACATATTTCCAAACATCAGATCTGTTCAAATCCACTGCACTAAGGAAAATTTCCGTTTACCCCAACAAATCAGCGTAAGATCTTGTGTTTCTGGTAGGCAAATGCGTTGTAAAACAAGTGGCTCTGCACTGTTTATCACCTGAATATGATCACCTGTAGAACACTGCAGCAAAAACATAACAGCAAAACAAACATAGCAGAAAAACTAATATTAGCACCTTTTCCCCATTAACCTTGAAAGCTCCTTCTCCCATCAATATAGATCCTTTAATTTTGCCACTTTTTGTACGATCTGCTAGATCACCAAATGTTCGGACTTCATCTCGAGCAATTTTTATTGTGTTAGTGAAAAGTCTAAGCAATTCAGCACGACTTAGAAGTTTCACTTCCGACATAGAAGCTGAAAATAGGAAATAACGTTACTAATCGAATACTAGTGGGCCACCAATGAGTATACATCACCTTCAAAAAGAATACGAGAGCACCGTTGAGCAATGTCTAGTCCTTCTTTACCATGTACTATTCTGGTCAATTCGTGAGCAAGAGCATCTTGAACAACCCATTTCCCTAAATTAGAGCGGTGTTCGTCAACCTTTATCACGACGTCTTCCCATGGATCTAAACTAAAAATAAACATGGGTATAACTGTAAACTTTTCAAAATATTTAACTGAGTTGAATTAATCCATCAATCGAAGTCACCTGTAGCGCTTATACAATAACTCTGCTACATCATCGTGCAATTGTCGAAAAAACTGGTAAAAATGGAATGGCGATGTCAAATCTGCACTCAGCCAAATATGGTCTCCATCTTGTGATTTTCCTAGTTTTTTACCAGCGTTGTCTGTTACAAGCGGCAAACAGATACCTTGAAGTATATTATGCGAAAGCAAGTAATAACACCAAAGTGCTTCTTTCATGTATTATTAAAAACCAAACCTGCAGCAAATTTCCCTCCACATATTCTTTTTATATAATGTGCACCAATATTCAGATGACCTAGCTGATCAGATCCACCAATCTTATAAATTTTAAAGCATTATTAGTAGAGTAAAAAGCATCTGATAGGACAAAATGTCAGAAACCTGGAACCTGCAGTCGTACTTTTCCAATAACATGAACCAGTCAATTGCTTGCATAGTTTGATAACTAAATTCGGTAAATGATATTCCACCACACTGATCTGACAATCTTGATTTCACTGCACCCGTGCGAAGCATCTCTCCTATATGTAGTCGCTTACAATTTCTCAAGTAATCCACCACTGACATCTGAAACCATCACTCAGTATAAACAACAAGCAAATTTAAATACAATCTCACTAGATATCGAGACACGATTCAAATAAATTACACTAGGTTTAAACTAATTAAGAAATAGACTCACTTCTTTGAACCATGTATTATTGTCAACTACGACAAAATCATCGACTAACAGATTTCGAGCAATACGTTTGAGCTGAGCGATCAACAATCGAGTGTTATGCAATATCACATCCTTTGCTTGAACTTTTCGTTCTAATTTCAAAAAATTAGTGAGTTCTTACACTTGGGAATCAAACGCTTACAATAAATCCACGCACCAGATGATCTGCCGCTAGGATCACCAACGGCAGCAGTGGCACCACCAACAACGGCAATAGGGAGAATACCAAAACGTGCACTTCTGAGTAGATTGAGAATAACTAACAAGTTTCCAATATGAAGACTTTCAGAAGTAGGATCGAATCCAGCATAGATTACCGGCGGCAATGAGCTGAATGGAAGAGTTTATACTTCTTTGTATTGTTATTTAATCGCGATTTTTAATACTCGTGCAGCGGAAAGCACTTACTTTAATTCCGTTGCGAACTTTGAGTAGAGATTTGAAGGATATGATGAAAAGACAAGATCACGAGCTTCTAGCTCTGCAACGTAATTTGCAATAGATGAAGAAAGTCTGAAATTCCATTAAACATAGCGGCCACCACCACACCAAAGAAACATTATGAAGAAAGAATTTTTTAGTGTTAAGCAAAGAAGTCTATTTCTTTAAAGAATTTTCACAATACTTACTATACTTTTTTCTATATTAATACTTGTAATATAGTGATGTAGTAAACATACCTTAATGAACGGAACAGACAAGGTAAACAATGTATTGTTCTAACTGCATTAACTCTCCAACCAATGGAAAGAGAGCGAAAAATCTGCATCATTTATTGTGAAAGAATTTCGAGCACAAACTTCATCCATTAAGAAATTTGCGATATTCTCATGATCCCTACAATCCACAATGTAACACGGTTGGGAATTTTCAACAAACGCGCTATAGTCGTGTAGTTGTCTAGAAGAAAATGAATAATGATGAACAGTGCTTTATTCAATACTACTTTTTTTCTTCAAATTTTATCTTTGAGCTAAAGTCGGTTAAGAGCAGAATACAATCTAATTTTTTGAAACGTTTTTCTTCGTATTTCATCTGTTTTTCCTTCATAATGTTGGAATATAGGTAAGTATACATAATTTAGGAATTTATTGGTCCACGTCTTCAATAATTTTTCCAAATAACACTGCAAATGGAAGATGTTATTATGAAAGTTGTTCAAGAATTGGTTGATTATGTCTCATCTGGTCATCAGTTTGAAGAGAAGCAGGTGATTCTTGAGTATTCAGTGGTCTATAAAGTTTAAAGTTTTCATGGCGAGAAGCAAACCGTCTGTTGTTAAAGTATTTTCACTAACATTCTTAAGATTAAAAGTGACTGGGAACGGGATGCCCATAAGTTTCATAATGGAATATTAATCTCAGATGAGCCTTCTGAAATTAAGGTTGGTTTCAATAAGAAAGATTGTTGAAAATGAAGATGTTTAAAACTGACATTTATAGTTGGATTTCTTTTCCCTAAACTATCGGAAGGCGCCGTCTATCTCTTCAGCTCACTCATCTAATGGTAACGAACAGGGTGATATCAGTGATAGTGAACTACCTTTTCTTGTGAGCGACGAGGACTCCGACAAAGAATTTGAGAGGTATATATTTTGACTGGTACAGTAGCTCCACGAGTACCTTATTTGATATTAAGTAATAATAAACTCTTATAATCATCTCACTATCACCATATATCTGTGGTGCATACTACTACATCATAGGTCATGTATATGCATTGATATGTAATTTTTCTCCTTATCAATTTGTATATTTACTTTTCCACGTTTTTTATCTTTTGTATACAAAAGCGAATTTGTCTTTCTGTGTTTCGACAAAAATTGTCGTAGCATATTAGTAGACAACTTATGAGTTCTCTATCCCTCGGTCGGACAATGTAACAACTGATCCTTGATGCCATCATTCAAAGTTGTAAGTTGAGAAAGTTGGTTTTTCATAAAAAGTAAGTTTATAGTAATGTTTATGAGAAACATCTTTTTTTTAGGCACTCATTATTTTTTTGCTAGGATACAACAATTCACCTTAGAAGCTCGCTATAACACTTTTAAACGTGAACATCCTGATGGAAATCCTTTACACAAAGTGCCAAAAAGAGAGACTCAATTAGTTAGTGATGATTTCTATCACGAGTAGGTCTTTTGTCTAGACAATTTCGAAGTCTTTTTTTTTGCATGTTTACAAACACATAATGTAAATTTACTTTTTCTGTCAACTATTGGCACTTTTATATCCTTTCAAGTTATGATGATTTACCACCACTGGATGGACTTACAATCCATTGTGAAGATAATATACCAATGGAACCTGTCGGTCATGTAACGTCTATTGTTGACTGTTTAGGTGAACGCTACTTTTTTGTTTGCATTTCCTTCGTATTATGGTGACTGTTCTTTTTGGTGTTTAGAATGGCGTTTGGAACTGCCTGCACGAAAAACTAATTAGATAGCTTATTTCAGCTCTTAATTTAGCAGCCATACATTTAATAATGTGTTGTAGTTTGGTAACTTGTGTTTAATTATTATTTTAGTCGTCATCCAATCAGACAATGGAGTAGCTCTTGATATCGACTCAGTATTATTCGACAAGGTGGTGCTATCATATTACTTCTGTACGGTATTTCTTTGAATCTCTAGTATTGGAGGAGCGGAACTCTATTGGCGTTGTTTACGATCTTTTTGGTCCTGTTAGAAATCCATTATATTCAGTACGATTCAATACAAAGGAGGAGGTATGTTGGTTGCTCTCTGTATATGCTGTGTGCTTCTCTGAAAACACTTTTATTGCTTAAGGCTTCTAAAATAAATGTTGGTATGGAGGTCTATTTTGCACCGCTTGCCGAACAGTATACCAAGACTGTCATCGCCACTGCGAAAAAGTAATTTTTTATTCAAAAGTAATTAGTATTAGGGTCATTGACATGATTTGTTGCGAAACATGATGCATGAAATCGTACATCGATCTAGATATAATTGAAATTGAATGAGTTTATGATTTAGACAAAGCTAAAGTTTCAAAATCCAAGTGTTCCGGAATACACATATACTTACTACTTAGTGAGAGTCGTTTTATTTATTTAAAGTTTTCTCTTGAAAGGATAACTAGCTGGCAAGTTGCTGAAATATTTCTGGCGACCCTATATCTCTGATCTGTGTTGAATTATGGACCAACATGCTTCGGCTCATTGTGCAGTGGTGGATTGGCTCACTTTGTGTTTGCACATAAGTACAATCATGAATTCGAGCGTTTACTAAATTCGAGGCTTAGTCTGATTGTACTTATGTATATGTACACTACATGTCGATATTGCCAAAAGAATTTAGACATTTTTGAAATTTACATCATTGCTAAAAAACTATATAACGTTGGATAATGTTCAAGTGTTTTTAGCGAGAGACGAAAGTGTAAGAAGACAAGCCCGTTGCGGGTTAATTAATTTAGATTCAAAATCTATCAGTACCATTTACTCGATCGACCATGAAAGTACGATTTCAGAATTCAAGGAAGACAGTCGAAAAGTTTTACATAGCGTTAACATCAGATGCTAATATCAGTCCAACTGTTGACTTCTTGCTTAAGCTCTTTGCTGAAGGTGATCCGAGCTGTGAAACTCAATATTCTTTTCGGAACGCGCTTCTTCGCATCTGTACCAGTGAATTTGAACGAGCAATTAGGTACAACCGCTGGCCATGTAAATTAAAGAGGCTACTGCAAAGTGATTTATCGTTCTACCCATTATGACTAATATCACGCTGTACGCGTCTGTACCATCTGCGAAAATCTTCTGATTTGACCAAACGGATAGGACTTTCATGAGTTATTTTTGAAAATGAGTCTAAACTATGAGAACAACACAAGCCTTACTGGTTACCTTACAACGAAGGCCAGCCGACTATAGCAGAGCAAATTTCACGCTCGAAAGGTTTCATTCAATTTCCAGGCCAAATTTCCAATTTTTGGAGATCAGCACAGCATGCTGATTTGTCTACCCCTGCAAGGAGCAACTATGGAAGGAGCAGTGACCACAGCAGTGTGAGAGGAAGCCAGAACGTCCAAGTATCTCTTTTCTTTAACGATCGATATTATATTGCCTGATCATCGTGCCACACAAAAGTTCACTGCATCTACCATGTACCTTTGATAATGCTACATTAGATTATGTCTTCGTCTCTGTGAGACAGCATCTTGAGGATGCAATAATTCTAAGAATTAAATTGGCTTAGAAGTGACCTGAGAAGTGAAGAAAGAAATATATTTCATTGCCAAAGTCATTCTTTTAGAAGGCGTTCCTTTTTTACCCAACAAATGGAAGTGTATCATTAATTATGATGGTGTTTTTCAAACATAGCGGTTTTTAAAATGAGGATTTTATAAAAATTGGAATGCAAAAAAAATTATTGGTCAGTCTAAAACGCAATATAAAAATTTTAGTAACCATGGTTCTTCGTATTAAGACATGGTACAAAAAATATTCGTCCACTCGAACCATAAAGAATTTTTAAAAACCACAATATTGGGAAGGGAGCGGCTTTCGAAAGAGTTACAATCCAGTGCCTAACTCGATAACCAAACGCTAGAAGAGTAAGTTGAGTATGTTACTCTAACGCTAGCAATAGATAATTTCATGGAGTGAGCCAAGAAGATTGATTACGACGTTATCGCACTTCTTTAAACGAGACCCAGAAACTCAATGTTGCTAACTACTCCAGAGAAATCGGTTTCTTGAAGCATGCAATATTTGTGATATAGTCGATAATGATATAATGAGTTTTTTTTTAAATTTGAGCTGATTCATGAACAACTTCCTGCATGGGAGGCTCATGATTAATGAGACAGATTTGAGCTTTATTTTTGCAATATACTCTGACGTCGGACTGCTAGATGCTATCGGAGCATTCTACATGGATTTAGATACGTTCTACGGAGAAGACGAAACATTGTATAGGTCATCCTTGGTACAATACACAAAAGAATATCTGAAGAAGTTAGCTCTGGGATTCAAGGACATGAATTGGACGAACAAAAAAGGCGAATGTCGAACTTGATAATGACTGCACTCTTACATACCATTACGGCGAAGATGAAGTTAGAATATCATATGGATATAAAGTAGTTTAGCATGGAACGAAATTCGTCATTTTTCAATTTAGAACGTTGATGTTACTATTAGGTTGAAGTCCTATCAACGATAGACTGCCGCTCCCTTTCTTACTTTTATTAAATACAAGACTTTTTGGTGAAATTTTCCGAAATATCATGATGCTCAGCTCATCTCAGAACAAAAATAATGAGCTGTACTACATTTGCACACCATAGGGAGGAATGAAAGGTCAAATGACCGCACCTCGACTATGATTTTCAATTGGAATACATACGATGCAATGAAACTTTTCAACTAATGAAATAAAGAACGCATCAATTAGTTGAATAACAATTTTTGATAGTATCAAATTAAAGTAGACAAAAACATTAAATTCAGTGACCTACAATCTGATGATGACGTTTCACTGGATGATGAACCTCTGTTTAGCGATGATGAAAAAGAAAAAGAGTACAGAGCTCGAAAAATGGCTGCTACAAAGAGCTCAGGTGATTTCGTCTCTCATTTTCTAATCCTTAAAAAATCTAATTTGCTTCAGTACGAGTTGGTAAACAAGGAAGCAAAAGTGTGCAGTTTTCTGACTCAACTAATCACCGTGATGTATGGAAAGGTGTGTTCGAATTCTCATGTATGTGAAATGTACACTTGGGCATGTTTACCTAAGAAGTCTTTGTGTGGCTGATGCGTTACGTAATGTTTAAAGGTGTAGAAGCATAGACTTGAATTTTTTTAAGACAGCCAAGTTCTATTCATATCTTTAGTATACGTGCGTTTGTACCGTACTTATTCAGTTGGCATGAGCCATAGTTCAGAACACTTACCAGTTCAATTGTTTTATATGTGATTAATCGAAGGCATAGAGTGTTTAGTACGGCGCTTCTTATTCAAAGACAATTTATGCATTAAAAGGAAAGGAATTTTGACTTGAAATGCCTTAAAAATTCAAGCACGACTGTATAGAGTGTGCGCTATAAATTAGATCAATAATGTAACAATTTTATTTTCTATTACGCTTCCGACATCCTCGAGAGAATAGTCGTGATCATTCCTAATTTATTTCTTAAGTTAAAGTTATTGTTCCATCTTTGTTATCTTTTTGTTCCATTTATTCGACTGATTAAAGGCGGGTTTTTATCGAAACGTCAATTTCTGCGTGTAAGCTGATGTAAAGGCGGAACCTAAACCTTGTATTCCAAATGTCTATTCAAAACGGAGAAATTCGCTTGAAGGAAAAAGATAAGTAACACTACTGAGAGACCAGCATTCTCTCAAGAATTGAATTTATAGGCTCTTGAGTACCATACCATTGCTAAATACCTAGTGAAATTTAATTAATTACACATTTCTTTACATTAATTGTATCATATTTGATCATACTATTTTACGTGCTATAAGTAGCTTAGTGGTGGTGTCATAATGATAGACAGGCCCATCCTAGTTCGTACTCGCCACCCAGGCCCCACAAATTTGCCATCTCCTCGAGGTCGGTGTTTTAGTAAACGAAGAAATCGGGTAAGGTAAACAGCCTTGATGATGGTCAACACAGATCAGCTTGCATTTAATGACCTACATGATATTACGTCGTACACGATTGAGCAGACAATCAATGATTAACGCTGAAGCTTATCTTGTATTACTGCTATGTTATCTATGTTTTACACCAATGTATTCTTGTATTTAACTCCATAATCTTTCCAAACTACGTGTAAGTTGAAGCCAATGAATGCATTATCTGAATTCAATATATATTTATTTTTTACTGATCGGAATCTTTTAAGCAGAAAATAAAGGCAGTCGAACGAATACCGTGCGGGGTAAATCTTGGAACTGGCACAATAAACGTGGCTGTACGCAAAGGTATTCTAATTTGAAATTCTTCTATTTCTAAGATATTCATAATATGGAATTCTTGCCATTAAGAGGTCGCGCCAAGCGGAGGCATAATCGGAACGCTGAGACTTCTCACTCAGGAGAATCCGACAATCCTTATTCTGAATTTGGATGCTATAGTAGAATACCTTTCACTGACTCAAGAAAACTATAGCAGTTGTTCTGCGAGCTATATTTGATTATTATGGCTGCTTCACGATCGCATTCATTACACATCTGTCATCTCCAGAGTATCTTTCTTAGCTGTCAAACCAGCATTATTATAATTCTTTTAGTGGCGTGTTTCTTTAGTCCTCATGATGTTAATGCTTCTTCGTTCAAAATGCTTTATGATAAGCGTATTATTTGTTATAGTGACATATTTCAGCCATGTAAATGTGTTCAGTGCGAAACTCAATTCATCCCCAATTTTTCGAATTATAATTTGTTCTTAATTTTTATTCCCCGTTTTTTTTTCTCCTCCTAATATTTTAGCCTTCTATGTTACATTTTTTTGTTGATCGTTGATTTATTACTATTCTTTGCCATGATATATATTTTGTTATTTTTATTTGTTATAAGCCGTTTCCTGGGTCAAGTGTTCTTTTAAGTCTCAAAATTGTAAGATCACATTGTTTGAAGTTGAATCAAAGCGATAATATGTTTTCCTTAAATATCGCATTTGTTGTAAAGGGATAAATTTTGTGAGCAAGTTTCGCTCCTGAAAATTTTCAACTGTCATCGCCTGATCTGAGAGTGTTGTAGAGTTGATTTCATAAACAAAATTACTCGTAAAATTACATATGACTCACTACTAAGGGGTTTCCTAGTATTGCAACTTTCTGAAATTGAAAGCGCAGTTTCAATCTCTTCTTTCGGTCCCTCCCATTCATATGGATCCAGGAATGAGCCTTTGACTCGTTTCATGCCGGCCACACACTATGTCAAAACGATAGTTACGTTTTAGATTGTGGACTTGAAATTCTAGTGTCGAATTTTCCATTTCAGCTTACATGCTGCATTTTTTCTATTTGCTATGAGATATTCTCAAAATGTTCACACCTTTCGCTGGAGTGAAGCATAAATGTTCAACGAATGTAATATACTGGACGAAAACGAAATAACCTCGCTGAAAATTCCAAAGTAGTCTGGTCGATCCTCATATTTGAGTGTTCCCAAGTAGTCATGGATTTTCAAAAACTCGACTGGGCATGTCTGAAGCAATTGTTTTCCAGTAGAGGAATAACTTTAAAGTTTTTGAACGTGGTCAGCCTGTTGTTGCTTAATGTCAAGTCCTAGTGCTCGATTAACGTCTCTATAACAAATAGGAAATTTTAGCTAGGGTTGAAACTTTTTTCTCATTAATTTTTCTTATTTGACTTATTTTCTTTTTATCTACTCATTAATAAATCCTTTGTACTATAACCATGTAATCCTTTCAGGCTTAGATTTTGCTTGAGGTCTCTGCAGGTCCGAGAAAAATTACTGGCTGCTCGCCATTAACTGCCTCCCATGAATGAGATGTATATGGTATATGACCATCTTAATTTTTGATCAGGCCTGTGCTAAATCTTGACATAGATTTACTCCTCGCTACGGTTTTAGGCAGAATTGGAAATATCGAAGTACTCAGCTTGAGACTCTGCTTGAGGTCATGGGCATGATGACGCTGTGAATATCATGGACGGGACTATATACAAATCAATATTTATTACATATTATTTATGTATTATAACACATAATACATCTTAGACACTGTGTCGTCATGTTACACATCATAGGCTGCTTACTTGATAATGGATAATTTAATATTATACTAAATACTATATGATGTGCTTGATACTATGGGATAAATGAGCATCCACATCATCCACATTTATCCGGTTAGATATTTATCCATATACGAGGAGAACTAAGTAGCTCATTTAATCCTCTAGCTAGCTGAGGTATTAATTTTTGCCTATATACCTCCGTATTGGCCTCTGAAAACTGCAAAATCGAAGAGTGGGCGGGCGCATATTAGTTTGTTAACGAGCCAGTAACATCAATAAGAAGCTCGAACGTAGTAGATGATGTGAACCGTAACTCTTTTCTCCATAATCATTTTCTATGTATACATCTATTGCATTTAACACCGATAACATTTTTTTTCCCAGAGATTGAGATTTTTCGGAACAAATATGCTTAGAATAAATTGCCATAGGGCAATATTTGTGTTATCTTCGTACTCCTAGTTCAGCCGTATAATTTTTCATTAATTCACCTGATTCTTAGAAACCATTTCGTTACAGGTCCTTACATTCTTAGTAACTTCAAATTATTTCGAACTGCAATCAAATCGCATTTATCAACTGAACCACCTAATACTTAGCAAGTGATAACGCCGGCATTTGTTTAACATCGAAACTGTATGTGATGGCCAAACGAGGTGTTCAGCTTTTGTATAATCCGACGAGATGACGAGATTGAATCCACGTTTTCCTCCTAAGTCAAGTTACAAATCTTTTTCTTTTTGACTACCAACTTCGCACTACTCAGTTATGATGTGTGGAGTTGTCCTGCACTTAGTACTTGACAAGGTGGTTTCGTAGAATCTAATGCGTTTTGCAGCTTCAAAGACTTCTCATGGTCTGTCGTGGACGTATGCGTGAAATCCGTTCAAAATGACACTCAAAATCATGTTAATCCACAAATTTCATCTTTTTCGATCTTTGATCTTACCAACAGTCGTAATTATGCGACAAAATACAGTAGGCCAAATATTTCCAGTCTACCTGAATGCATGCTGTAGTGATGAGGAAACTTGACTATATAGCACTCAGATGCTTATCACATGAATTGGTAGGATGTAGACCATCAACGAATCATACTCTCATCATAAAGTGGTGTCAGTTGCGTTCAACTTTTTTAAGTTCACTTCTTTTTCGTATTTTAGTGGAAATACAATTGTTTAGATAGATGAATTGATTGCAATCGGAGGGCGATGATGGAGTGCTGGACGTTTGAGTGAACGTCTGATGTCTATGCCTTATAGTGTAAACGTTATTCTATACACTTATTTTTTATAGTGCGTATAATAAGCTTATGCAATGTGCTACAGATTACTATGTAGCATCTACCATGTTAATTAATATTACGTATTCTGTAACGTATATTCTCTATACTGCATTCCATGTGCTTCCTTTTGTATGCTATAGACCTAGTACTATTGCTTTTTATGCTCTTGCTCTTGCTGTTGCTATTGCTCTTTCTATTGCTATCAAATGCTATTTACTTATGTGTACTGTAGAGTAAATACATATCGATTTATGTTTTTCTGTTATGTGCACAGTTAGCCATACATTGAAATCAGCTTACAAATTATTTAACAATTAAAATATGATTAAAAATTCTACCCGCATTAATCTTTCTGGTGTGCAGTTTTGTTTACTGACTAAAATATCCTTTTCGGTATTCAGACGACTCCATGGTAACCCGCAATGTAATTCTATGATGGAATAAAGCCAACTCCATAGGTCATCAACACGACCCTGTAAAGAGTATCGTATTTGAGCTACTTCTGAATTCGTGATCAGATTTGCTTTGGTTTTAACAAATCATTCTGAGATACGCCCACGCATTCCGAGTTCGTGGAAGTGATTGGAGCTCCCATTTTCCAGTGATATATTTCGAAAAAAACCGGTTAGATTAACGAACACTCTCTTTTTTATTGACAACATTACACTTGAAAATCGTAAAATATTGCTGGAAAAAAACATGTATTGAATGAATCGAAAAATGATTGACCTGCTCTTTTCTGTAATGAGTGTTTAAGCTACAGTATCTGGGAGTGCCACGGAACAGCTGA
The DNA here is from genome assembly GCA_000816705.1 of Dictyocaulus viviparus. Taxonomy (NCBI): domain Eukaryota; kingdom Metazoa; phylum Nematoda; class Chromadorea; order Rhabditida; family Metastrongylidae; genus Dictyocaulus; species Dictyocaulus viviparus. The sequence goes on along the minus strand of KN716240.1, from coordinate 178,205 downwards.
TCACCAGGACGAGGTTTTCGTAGAGCTAATTGCCCCTTTTCATCTTTTGCAACAAATGACCGTACCATACCTAAACATGTCTCAAAGAACAGACGTCTACTTTAATAGTGAGGGAATCGTCACTTTTTAACAGCGCTATATTTCTGAATGCTAATTGAAACGCAAAATTACCAAAATCAATAAGATAGACCATTCTTCGATCTCTACCGTAGCTTCCAATCATGAAATTTCCAGGTTTGATATCGCGATGAACGTAGCCAATTTCGTGAATCTGTGTAGGGAAAAAGCTATGATTTAGTCCTTGTGAAAGGCTTCTACCCGTTGAAGGTGTTTTTAATTGGGATGTCTTCTTAAGCACCTTCTTTACTATAAACTCATGTCACAGAATCCTTCCTCTCAGCGTTTTTGCAATCCAACATGATAGTGTTTCCCAAAGAATCATTAACTTTATGAATTTGAATTATTTGATCCACTTAAGTAATCAGAGTATCGGAGCAAAACACTGTCCGTCTGGGATCATTTTTCACCTCACGTTTTTATTCTTGATTTGGCTAGATTTACGTTTCAAAGATACTTTGACGGAGATCACTATGTATCGTAGCAACTTCAGAGAAATAGATGTGGACAAAACTTATCGTCAATGCACTGTTGATGAGTTACTACCAGAATAATCAGAGATAATAAACAACACTAGCTTGCTACATATTGATCTTATCAGCGAATTCTATGGACCAAATTTACCCTTTCCTATTATCACAATATTATGATGCGGTTGAATGCGTGGAACAACTCAACAAGGATTGATAAACGCGATAACTTTATTCTTATCATTCAGTGTTTCTATGATCTTTCGGAATCGTGAACATTTTGTTTACCTAGCAAACGAACTATTATTCTGATCTGATTATATCTGATTACTGATTTCTATTCATCCCCGGTTTATTTACCAATATTTTCCTTATCTTAATATATTCACCTGACGTTGTGAACGTCTTGTCGACTTCATCTAATTGAATACCGTGTCGATCAAAGATGGTCGTTTAACCTCTTTCGAGCTTACCAAGAAAAAAAGTAACTATCTACTTTACCTGTTTTACAGCATACAAAGTGCTGATGGCTAGTCGAAGAGTTGTAGATTCCGAAAATCGTTTACGGTATTCGCGTTTTATACTCATCAGATCTTTATTGAACAACGTGATCACCATGAAACTGAAACCAACTCGTTTTACTGCATAATTGATTAGTTCAATCAATATATGTGACATAGAAAACAACAATACGACAGTCTGTCGGTACGTCAAAAAGAAGTTATGTGTGCTTAATGAAAACCTCACCTTTCTGTACAGTTTTCAACCTATCTGTTTGTAGAAGGATGAGTCTATTTTTTGCAAAACATATTTTTTCAGTCTTTTTTTCCCTATTTTTTTCATTACCATTTCAAGCTCTTTCTTTAAGCTCACTTCAGTCTCTTTATGAACCAATTTCAAATTTACTATATTCATTGTACGTATTCTAGGTTTATCAATACCGCAATTACGTCATGAGTTCGCACCAGAGATGTCTGTGTAGGCTGAGCAGCATGGATGTGACAGAGAGTGATTAACTCAACTCAATGTAAACTATGCTCGTACGTGATCACAGCGACGACACCGTGTTAAAAATCAATCGCAACCGTATTCTACAGCACGGATTAGTCAATGCCAAGCTTATTCCACTTTATAATCTCATGAAACCTATGTGCGCTTACCATATAAAGTTACATGAAATTCTGATAATGAACTTCCTCAGGATAGTGGTAATGCTAGAGTATTATCAATATGACGGCTGAGATGATATTGTTATTGAAAAGTATATTTAGAATTAAGCTAACTCACATTCATTTTCTTTGAATTTTGGTCATTTCTCACCAGCTCATTCCACTCATACAAATTTCAGTCACCAGTATTTCGCTTATTTGTAAAAAAGATAAGTGGATTAATCTTTGGCGTTAATTAATCTTTTGGGGCGGGATGCACCAACGCATTCGTGTATCGTGTGAATGGTTGAATGCAAGCCCATTGTACACCGTGACGTGAGTTGACCACTCTCCATCGAGTCAGTCCTATTTATCTTACTCTGATTCATGTGGTACTAGTCTATCAGACCTGAAGAGATGGCGAGCTGGGTATACGGGGTGTGGGGCTACAAACTGATTCAGACCGGCGTGTCAGTGCGGCACCTTCACCGCTGAGCCACTGAGCCCTCCATTTGTGAATATGCCGTGCTACTTACCAAAAAAAAAAACCGAATATCTTTTAAAATGCATCTCGCTATCTGATTGGGTAGTGACTTAAATAGAAGATGACTCACCAATATTCCTTGCGCCTTCCGGAATCGTATAATTTTACCGTATTCTTCAGTTTTTGTAATTGTTGTAGTAAATGCACTTCTAATTTTAATACTCCACCTTCATACAGGTCATCTTCAACCTACAAAAAGAAGATCAAATACACTTGGGAAAGGAATTGATCACACATCTTTCTTACCTTCATCGCAGCTAGAAAATTTTTTCGATTTTTATCTTCAACTTTATAAACTGCACCCATTCCGCCTGAACCCAGTTTTTCAATCACTTTCCATCGGCCGTTAATTACCTTGATTATCAAAAAGTCTATGAGGTATGAAAATCGAAGCCTAAGTAGTTTAAGAAACATGCCCTTCCTGGAGGAAAGTCGTGGTGTTCTGGCTTGGTTCCCATCTTGTAAATGTATTATCGGCTTAATTAAATCTAGTAAATAAACCTCACTACATTTGAATAGTTTTTTATCTTTTTATATCAGTAAATTCAATCTTATTTATGACTTTTTATCATAAAATATTATTGATTGGTACTCTCAGTACTTAAGTGGGCCGTATACACACGCATTGCAGTACTCAGAGGTCTTCAACTCGTTTCTTTCTTTTTTGAACATGGTCGGTGATGGTCTTTTATATACAAGGTAGCGCTGGCGAAAATCATTCTGTAATTATGACATCGTTGATAGCTGTGAATACAGACGACATTCCTTATCATCTGTGTTTTCTGACACACTCTGGGTCGTTACTACAAGATATTTTTCAAAGATCTATAATGGAAAGTTCGATATTGCGCTGTGTTTATGGATTGTATTTGAGAAGATCCCTTTGAACATTCTTTAAGTAGTTCATTAAAGTGGTTGAGATATCAACTTAAGTCTCGAATGCGTAGTAGAGCATCGGGAAAACTGTGGCGTCGAAGGAGTGAGCCTTATCTTGTGGTATGTTAAATGATCAATGACCTGTTTTGAAGCTTCTGCCAAAGTGCACTTTCTTCCCTCAACATGATTTGCCTCTCGTGTCGTTCTCCATGCTCATAGATCGTCCAAGGTATAATTATGATTTGGTTTATTCCAGTTGAGAACTGTTAATCTTCATTTCGTTTTTTATTACAGCATGGATTCTTTTTTATATGCGCCGTCCCATTATTTTTACCAATATGGTTCAATTTGCCTCCTATACCGTATATGAGGTAATGTCATCTGTAAGACGAAGCTTTGGTAGGAATTCTACATATATAAGAACTCTTCTTTCGTTCCAAGACTCCAATATTCGCTTTGAGGTGGCAGTGAACTGCTTTGGTAAAATCGTAACGCCCCGTAACGAAATCTTCTATTAGAGCTAGTAAGGATCTAGTCAATAGTTTTTATTTTTTGTATTCATTCAATTATGTATCAGTGTATTATCATGCGAGTCAAATCATAGTTCTCATTCATTGTGAAAATTTCTGAAATAACAACGTCTAGATAACACGTTGAGTACGGTAGGTGAGATTGAGGACTAGCGGAAGTGACTAGGTCCTTCAAGTCGACTCTCTTTTCAGAAAACATTTGTGTTTCTCTTATATGAAAATTAAACGTCTTGAAATTTCAGAAGAATGCACTATTTATAAGATCCACAATGAATCAACGATTATTTGATCGAATTTGGTAAAATACTGACACAATTACAAGTTTGTTACGGTATTTATATTTTCCGTCAACTTGGTGGGGGGAGGTTAGGTTACAGGTAGGTTATAATGACGGTAATGGAAGAGTCTCGTCTGATGATCAACAATGATAGCTTGTATTGATGGTAACGTAAAAGTATCGCCTTGGGGGTCAAATGTGACAGGTTATAGTGATGATAATGAAAGAGTTACGTCTGAAGGCTTCAAGTTTTGCAATTAACTCAGCATGATTACCGATATTAGAGCAATCATAAGCTTTGTCTTAATTGAATTTAATTATTGGTGATAATATTCATGAATATTTAAATGTTTGCTTAATATTTTTAGTTCCTATTGACTTCTGATTGATTAAATTTATGAATAATCATTCGTACAATAACGATTTGCATGTCTAAAACACGTGAATGATGTAAATTATATTCAAATCTATTCAAATGGATTTCCATAAATTTCAATTCTAAGTGTTTTTTCTTACGTAATTAGAATATTTACTGAAAGATATATTGTTTATCAACATCACAACTGCGTGGTTCTCTTCTTCTTTCACTCATAAACTTTGAAGCAGTAAATTATTCACCATCATTACTATTGTAGTTGGCACAGTGGCGTACTAGTGGAGATGCTACAATGATCAGTTCAGGCCGGAATCAGTTCGCACCCACCTCCATTGTCTACCAAACCTGTCGTCTCTCCGAGGTCGGTGAATTGGTAATAATTTGGCTAAGATAACTAGCACTGAATCGGTGAAGAAGAACGGTCAAGTAAATGTATAGACGTGGCACGCATTCAACCACCTCCATGATATCAAGTCGAACTCGAATGCGTAGACTTGAATCCACTCCCCAACGTTAAAGCTTGCCTTATCTTATTACTACAGTATGAGCAAGTACATTAGTGCAATTGAATTTGAAATAGTAATATCAATACCTCGAATGTTGGCATGACCTACAATGTTTTAACTGATAATCAATAACCATCGATTAATCACCTCAATGAGCATTCCTTTGAGGAAAATTCCATGCACAATTTCACATTTGAAAAGTATGTAATTAATTCGATATTATTTCGCTGGAGATGCATTAATAAAATCAAAAAAAAATACTGTTTGAGTTATTATTTGTGGGTGTCTAGAGAGTTTGTTTGACGATGTTGAACTCATGTCTTTTCCCTCAACCAATCATCTTGTTGGACATAGATAAAAAATTGGACCAACATCGTGTAGCATTCTGAAATCAAAATCCAATGTATTATAAGAATTTGGATGGTGTTAACTGGTGAGGAAAATGTTGCGACAAAAAGTGGAAATGTAGATCAGAAGTGTAATCAATACTCAATTTTTCACTGCTCGAGGAAGAAAATAATACTGTTAAAGTCATAGGAAGAATCTGCTAAGATTTTACAAAAAAAGAAAAGGCTAATGTAGTAAATTTGCTAGATAAACGACGTCGATGATGATGAATCACTAATTACGAAAAGTACTACAATCCTTTTGGCAATTTAAAAAGTTCAGAAACAAGTTCGACGAGGTTCATCGACTACAACCGGATTGTAGATGTTTGAAAATTGTTGTGTTGTCTGCTATATTGATTTTTATATCAAAGAAGAGTAACAAAAATCCTTTTCTCCCTCATCTATTCTTAATGCCGAGACTCTAATTGCCTCATGTAAAACTCTGTTCTTCCTTATAGTACTTCTGAGATTAATTTACACTATTTCAAAGAATTTATAACTTATGAATTTTCCTCATTTGATTGGAAGATTATTCAGGTAACAAAGCGCGTGCAGATCGAAATGGATTCGAACACAGCTTAGACGAAATGCTCTTAAAATATTAACATATGATAAAAGCTGTATATTGTTCACCCGGAAATTTTTTTCCTCCACTTCATCAAATACAATATGAGTTTTTTGATTTGAAGTCTCTTGATCTGATTTCATTCTGCTCTACAGACATTTTTCAAACGAAACTCACATAGAATACTTTTCAAAGAGTTAAAAAGTATTAGATGAGGAAATAATATGAAGAGTGTAATATTACGAGGAAAAGCAGCACTATTAAAAAACACTAGAATACACGAACCTCATAGATCACTACTAGTCCGGTACCGAACGGATTAAGCTGAAATCTTCGGCGAAAAAGCTTGTGTTAACGATTGGGTGTAGATCATTGAGTTACTTTGCTATTTATTCATTTGATTTCAGAATATTTGCCTCCTGATTGTACAGGAGACTCAAAGGTTAAATTCTGAGTTCTCTGTTTGAAATGGATTAAAAATGAAATGCCACAGATTCTGACTCCAAATGCTTTTCGTTGTCGTGCGAATGTAGTTTCATTTAAGTTAAAATTACATTCACATTGTACTTTAAATAAAATAAAAAGTGACAATTCGAGGAAATTTCAGAGATCACAAATAATTAGGTTTTTAATTTAAAATATTCAAAAGAAATATTATTTTTAGGCTTTGTCGTAAGATTTTTAACCATTTTATCTACTAATACTGTAGATCAGCAATATAATATAGCCTCAACCATTTGCATCGGAAAAGTAGCTCAGTGGAGCAAGTTGTCGCTTGTGACACAAGGTGATACCCTGGTTCAGATACTTCTCCAGGTATATCGAAGTATACATCCTTCAGGATTTAATGGATTCATACCGGAGTAATTCAGGAGGATAAGGCATAGTGATGTGATCATAACAGAGTCGCCTCATGACAATATAAGGACGACTAATATTTATTCAATCATAAGAAAGAGGGATGGATTACGGAAATGGTTTTTATCGTATCCTTATCATTGGCCATCTGTCACTCGAATAGCTTCTGCATTAAAGTGAATCATAAATTTTTTAAAAAGTCAATGTAAAAAACTTGATATCCGCTTTAAACTCAACACTAGTGAGTCACGTTATTGATATCGATTGACGATTATCAGTGTTTTATTGATGAAAAGATTTCGTTCATTAGTGATGATTCTACCAGATGATGAATGATTTTCGACGTTTTTTATGATGTGAAAGCAATCGATTAGTTGTTTATCGTTTATTTATGTATAGAGGATTGAGTAATGTAAGGTGTTTTGAAGATTTCACTCAAATCAATCAGAGATGGCTATCAATTTTCCTCCTCCTTATCTTCCTGTTAACCATATTTCCACTACAAAGCAAATAGCTCCGCTTAAAATATTCGAAGTGTGAACAAAAAAAAGATCAAAGAATATTTATCTTAGTAAAATATCTCCGTTCATTTGTTTCATTCAAGATCGGTGATATTTGAAGGTTCTGAATAGCGATGTAGGAAGAAAATTTATTGGATTTGTGAAGTTGTGGTGAAGTAGTTCAACTTCCTCGACTGCAAATTCGTGTGAAAGTTAGTGCTAATCGATAACAATCAATATTCGAACATCATCATTTTCCCTTTAAGAGATCATGGTGCAAAATCACGTAGCACATTTCAAATCACGTAACGTAGCTAGGCAGCTTTTCGTTTCAAACGGTATGTGAACTCCGTTCATCCGAGTTTTCTGGAATAGTTTGAATAGAGAATTCGACTACGAAAAAATACATATTTTCTAGGTTGTTTATTCTTTTCCGATGGTCAAATATGAAAAATCTGATGGAGTGCTAAGAAATTGATCTACTTCTGATTGATCTAAATTTATTACTTGTCATAATAGAAAGCAAAGTGAAAAATCTTCAAATAATTATAAGCTCAGTGATGTGTCAAACAACTTTAATGATGATAATCGTTTCATTGAAGAGGAAAAAATATTCAATACGATAATATATAATAAACATGAATGACGTCATGATTTTTCCTCAGTATACAATTTCGCTTGATTCTTTTTTTTTCTTTGCGCTGGCTTATCAAATATGTTATTTTCCTCAAATGTTCATTTGTAAGAGTTTAATTTTACTACTTCGTCACAAAATCGATTTTTTCTTTAAGCTCATCGAAAACTTTTGTATGGATCGACTTGATTTTCGTTGATGGTCCGTGAGTGAGATATATGAGGTCTAGTAACATTACAAGAAAACCTCCATACGTCTTCCGAACTCTATATGGTTACATTTTTGACTTTATTGATTTTTAGGCTTATTGATTTTTTTGATCTCTCTTATGTATTAAACTTCATTGCTGTGTAGAGCTTTATTGCAATAGTATAAATGATAATTTATTGATTTAACAAGTACAGAATTATAAAATAGACATTGTTATACTTCATGGCGAAAATTGATGAGGAAAAAAAGGAAAAAGGATTTTCTTAAATAGGAAAAGAAACCGATTTTCGCCTAGGGCAATTCGTTCTGATACTTGTAGTAATCCAATATGTTATTGATTTATCAAAGCCTGAATAACTAATAAGAATTGAAAAAAAAACAAAACAAATTTATAGTGTTTTTGAAATAAAATTATATCAAACGAATCGATAAATGTTTCACTAGTTTTATTCTGCTTCCAAAAATGAATTATTAAGATAGAATATCGATTTCCATACATTTGCTTAATCAATAAGCTTTAAAAGTTTCAATAAAACAACGGTGTTGGTGAACTGGTATTTTGAAGAGATCATGAGTCAAATCACTACGGTAATCCTATAGCAATCTGTGCAACTACGAATCAACTGCAATTTTTTTATGTACTGAGGAAGAAAACTGAGGGAGAAACAGCAGAAGGAGAAACGAATAGTTTTTATCCATCAATGACCTAATTTAGTGATTTATTTATTATTGATTAATAAGAATTCTAGAGAATTCTAAGAATCACCAACTAGTCGTCAGAAAATTTCATCATAGCGATTTTCTTAACAACAGATTTTTTAAGCTATTTGTAAAGTATTCAACATTAGATAGTGTTTCTATGCAGTTGGTGAGGTGTTTATTTTGTTGAGGTTTGTATGTTTGCAAATATTTATCTTCACTGATAACGTGATAATCAAAGCAGCTTATATATTTAGAAGCTCAAAGCTAGAAGCTAGCCGTCGATCAACGACGATTTCATTGTTTTTCATGAAATACCAATAAATTTCCCATGAAATCACAAAGTTATTGTTGTTATCAAATTTGAGGTATAAGCTGCAACAATACGAATTCATTCGAGCCTCAAATAAGAGGAGATCGGTGTCCAGATCTTTCCAGCTGTTTTTCTTTCTGTCGAAGAAAAACAAAAAAGTGTTTTTATGTGTTGTATTGATGAGTAGCCGTTGTTTAGAACACTTTCAATAGAGTGAGGTACATCTTCCTCTTTTGTCAAAATGCATATCGATAACGATAAACGTTATCGTTGTTAAGTTAATAATATGCAAATATTTTCAGCATGCTTATGTCAAGAGGATGATCACTCAGCAGTTGCAGATCACCAGCATCAGCTCAGCACTCGGCTGTTGTTGGTTGTTTCATATAAATTTCTTTTAACTTTCTAGCTTTTATATATTTTACCATACAACGTCATCTCTGATCATATTAAAGAATCGTTTAACATTCGTGCTAATCGATTTTCATTTATATGTCTAAACCAATTAACTGTGACGTCAATTAAAACCTTTATGTGAATTTCTATCTAATCACTTATATTTTATTACGTAGATCATAATACAAACGTATTAGAATTGTTTATTGAAGTTTTATCTAATTTAATAATGAAGAAGCATTTTAATGGTAGGAAGGAAGAGCCATCAATATGTGCACAATCACCTTACCGTACACCACCGTCAAAAAACGGGCCATAATCCCATAATTTTGTCAAATTGTAACTACTGTATCAGTTAATGAGTTTCCTTTGTTGTTCCTGCGGTCGCATTATGATTGGTTAGTTTAATATTTGATCTCCATTCGATATGATCTACTTCCGTCTGCGTCTCAATTTTTCAGCTCGTCCCTCGTTTATTCTCATCGGCTCGGTTGGCGGTGATGGTTTGACGATGGGCGGAGCGGACGGAGTGATCGATTGACGAACGAGCCAAGCGGCCGGCGAATTTGTTAGCAACATGAATCAGTCAGTTGAACGGAGACGAAAAGAATAGTCAGAGAAGTAGAGTTGATTGTAGAGTGTATAGACAGAATATAATACATAGACATAGAAAGTGAGGAACAGAGAACGAGAGCATTAAGTGGAAGATGAGTGTGGAAATGGTGGTGGAAAGCGCACAGGATGGCCGGAGTAGTTGAACGTGAACCAGCCAGAACAGACAGAAGCATGTCGAAAATGACGGAGAATCAGTAAGAATAACAACAACAGCAACAACACTGTTCAGTAGAGAGCATCTCTACGTTAGAGAGAAAAAAGTGCATTTTTTTTTGTTTATGTCAACTATAACAAATTATTACGAAAAAAATATTTTCGTCATATTTTAACACATATGTGTCTATTCCATTTATGACTTGAGCTTTAGCCAAAAGTTTTTCGCACTCAGTTATTTACCGTTATTGGCGTGAATCCACGAAAAACAAAAACTCGGCTTCCTCCAGGGATCAAAAACCATGGTCGTCTTTCTGTGTTCACCTTTTATACGTGTCATTAAAGGGTGATTTATATTATTGACCTACCGTACCGTCAATATCGAATGAAATCAGTATATCCAGCTGTAAAACAGAATTTTTACTAGTTTTAGAAAAAAAAATCTGGGATTTTACCTGTGAATGAAAGCTATTCTTCTTCGATCTTCTGTTCCAAAATTTGTTATGAGATCAAAATATCTTCGAGAATATTACTGTGGCTGTCTATTTCCACTGGAGATCAAAAGCAAATCGAAAAAAGAGCGAGAAAGAAGAAAGAGATCAAAGCAATTATCTTACTGTAAATGATCTTATATTGATCTAGACAGGAACATTAAATCAAAATAAAAGAGTAATGTCTAGTAATATGTTCTATTTGTATTTGATTTACAAGATAAGTGATCATTAATGGCAACAATATCCTCGGGGAGAAATCCGAAAATTTGCCTAAGGCGACAGTAGGTCTAATATTTGCTGGTTTCGACAATTATTTGATTAGAAAATCGATATCAATGAGTTTAACGCTTAATAAAAGTATCACCGTTAGAATCGATTTGGCTTTCTTTCACATAAATAGGATGATATCTAATGAGAAATGTATTATGAAAAGAAATTTTAATTGTGCTAATATAACGGTATCCACTTATGTGATCTTTCTGATCTTTGAAATCAATACCGAGTACATCCAAGTACTTCCAGAATTTTACTGAGTCACATATATGATCTACTTTGTTATGTTTTCTTCTGAATGACGGATTCAAATCGTACTGTAATTCAATGTATATTGTTTATTTGTAAACATTTCTATACGCTTTATAACGCGAAATGTTATGATCGTTGATTGGTGCTATTTAAAATACATAGAAAATTTTTTTTAGTCAAATATATCGAAAATAAAAAGGGCTAGCGTTTTTGTATAATACTCTACCTGATTTCTAATAACAACGCTTTCTTTTATAGTATAATGAATTAAATGAAATAAATCTGAAGTGTTATGGTGTATTGACGCCATTTTGGTGAATTCGTTGGTGAAATGGGCTCAACGATACGAAATCAATTAAGAATTGACATATGTCATACTGATCGTTATTGACATCAGAAATTCGACGATCTTTTCGATAGCGATGATCCCATCGATAACCGTTTGACAAATATTTTTCGATATACTAGTAAAATAATTAGACGAGTTGTAGTGGTGTAGAATGTTCGAATCATTAACTCACTTGACCTCCATCACTCAAATGTGGGCAGATTATTGAGGTTCCGTGAACATGAATTACTTTTCATATGAGCGTTAAGCACAGACCAATTTTTGATTCGTATTGCTATTAGTGAGAACGTTACTGTATCACTCAAACTCTGTCTACCTTTATCAAAATCTCTTCATTAAAAATATTTACTCATAAATTTCAAACACTTTCGATTCTGTATTTGATTTCACCTCATTTTCCCTCAAACTTAACAGCTGCGGCATTTGAATGTCTACTGAAAATGCATACAAGCATACTTAAGAAGGTAAAATAAGTATTACATAAGTAATTCTTTATTGGATCAATAGACTACAGTAGGTAGTTTCATCAGAAATAATTACGGTACGATATATTCTGCTGTAAGAACTAGCTAGAATTCTTAGCCTCAGGATAAATAATAGGTAAAGTGAATACGTCTTAATGAAAAAATTTATAAAAGTGATTCTTCTGATTCTCCTACGTTATCGTACTGTATGAAGAACTTACCGTGATTGTATTCTGAAAGCTCTATAGTATTTCTTTAGAATCACTCAGTATGGACAATGCTTCGTTCGTTATTTGAGGTCTGTTATAACTGCTGGTACTTGAGTCATGTTTCCTCAATACACATTTGAATGTTGAGAAATTGAGGAAATATCAATGATGTTCTTAGTTGTTATCGTCACTCACTTAGAAAAACCGTAAAACGGTTTCAGTTTGTTGTATGAACATTCCTCTACCAACCTCACCATCTATATTAATACTAATTTTAATAATTTAATCTTTTTAATAATATTTTTTCTACTTTTCTCATGTGCATACCGATATTACTGTATATTCTAAGGAGTTCTTTCTGATCTCCACTACCGTAAATTTCTCTTTGCATATGGTAGATCATATTTTCTCAATGTATTCGCAGTGTTCATTAGACCATTTTGATCTTCAATTTTTTTAAATTACATGATGACATGAATAAATCATCAGTGGTTTTTTTTAATAGAAATTTTTTCTTTTATGATCATTTTTCTTTCGAAAACTATTGCCGAAATAATCAGTTCATTTAGAGAACAACAATAAACGTTTTGTACTACTTAGCTCTAGATTTTTTTTTCGTCTAATATCTGTTATACGAGTGAGTGATAGAGTCAAACTATTGAGGAAAAAAAAAACGAGTGATTTTGAAGCGTAAGTGATTAGTTTGCGATAAATAAGTGCTCGGTCTTTTTTTTTGTATCATAAATCAATCAAAAATCAATAATAAACACTTTTATATGCAGGTAAACAACAATATCAACAATATTTCCCGTGACGTAATAATAGGCCAATTTCAGAATGAATAACTCATAGAATCATTAACGAACGAACCTCAACATTGCTTTTATCAGTTGTCTGACAATTTCATAGGGCATCACTACGGTCAGGATTTACTAAATTATTCAAATGAAAATGATACTAAAGGCTTGGCCTACGGCTTCAATAGATAGAGCCTCAGGAATGCTTTGACATATGATAAGCTTTGGCGCTGATCAATCCCTGTGTGGGATTCTGAATGCATTCATCTACATCTTCATATGGTGGAGGTCATCTGATGTGAGCATGATTGCACATTGACTCAATATGACCGATTTCTGTTAAATTCATTTCGCTTATCATATTAAATTATTCTGATTAATGACTTTAGATTAATGTCAGGTTTGATTCAATTGGGATCGAACTCGAACGGCATGTTTTTCACTGTTCCACCTTGTACCACTCAGCTATGCCCTCATATTCTTTGTTTCATTGTGTTTTTACGAAAAAAAAGTTCATACATTAATATTCAACAGAAATGACTAAAAATTATAACAATACAAAACAAAAGAAAATTTTTTCACATCAAATCTTTCGGAGTGTCTCGTACGAATTCACGACGATTTTTAAAAATATAAAACTTTTAAAAATCTGACCTAAATATACTGATAAATAAATCATTTTGATGGTTTTTGATTCGTAACTCATGCAATTAACTCATACTTTTTAACTCGTAACTCGTACAATTGATTTAACGAATTCCTTTTTGTCTTTTACATATGTTGTTTTGTTTATTCTCTCTCTAATAACTCATCATAAACAATCACAATATTTAAAAAAGCAAAGAATTTCATATTAACTCTTACGTTAAGGTGATATTTACCTCATAATTTCACTTAACAAAAAAAATTTGAAGTAAATAAGGAACATAATTTCCATTTGATTGCTTTCGACCGTAATTTGCATATTATCATATACCAATTTCAACCGATAATCATCTTTTTTTTAAACTAATGGACCAAATTGATGTCGCCATTCAAACAAAATAATGACGTCAACCACGTGTGAGTGTAAAAGAGTGAAAAAAAAATAAGTAAATAAATCTTAGAAAAAAAAACAAATAGTTTATGTGAGGAAGTCATTGATAGGAGAGGAATGCATACGAGTTTGAGTCATTCCGAAACGTTGCGAAAAAAATAACAGGTAAAAAAAAACAATCAGTTTAATCGATGACGTCATTTAGTGAAAGGAACGTCAACGAGTTAAACGATGTCTAATAACTCGGCAAAAAAAATAATTAAACAGCTATTTATTTTTTTTCCCTCAGATTGAATGCAACCTATGGCCTAGATTGTTGAAAATTCGATTAGTTATGATTTTATTTTTTTTTTGATAATTATTAATAGTTTTTTCGCATTTTTTAATAGTGTGCGATCGATGTTATTTTTTCGTAGTGTTTTTTAACGGCTTAGGAGATTTGATAACTTCTTTCAGAGGTTCATGAGGCTCATTTACTTTCCTCTCTAATTAAATAAATTAATGTCTCATATATTTCCTCAGTAGTTTGATCTACATCGATTGATGACTTGAGACGAACTATGAAAACACTTTAAAATATATACACATGGATACGCAAAACATATATGTATATATATATATATGCACATTCACGCATACATACACGCATAGATACGAATGCATACATATACACATACATATACAAGCATATACATGTAGATCTGTATGTATTTACAACTAAACAACACACTGTAAACATTTACATGCTTATATACATACAGCAATTTGTTTATAGAGATCATAAAAATCAATAGTTCATCTACGACTAAATGATTTTTCTATTATATTCGAGATGCCCTAGAATTTTTAGTCACCTACTAGTTTATTTTTTTCTGATCGTCGATGATCGAAGTGACTGTTGAGGTGACGATCAAAAAAAAAAAACGCCGCTAAGCTGAATCAACACTGAAATCACGCGTGTTAAAGATCAAACGAAAACAAGTGAGTACAAAGATAAAAAGCAACACCGTCGATAAACTACGTAAATCGCAGAGACGACAAAGATATAGAAAACGTAAAATTGTAAATAATTTAATGACAAAAAACACTCTGACATGCACAACACAAACGTACTGAGTAAAAATCATCAAACGTATGCGTCTATCAATCGATCGATTTTTGATCTTTTATGGACCTCTGAGCTTTGATATTTCATTTTTTTTATGTATTAGTTTTTTTCATAGGTATATGAAAAATGACTTTTTTTTGGATTATAAATAAGCCAAAAAAAACGTATGTTTAATATTTAACAAAGTCTAACTGATATTTTTGAGGAATGGGATACAATGAGGAAAAAATGAGGAGTGCTCGAAATTATTTAAATGAGCATCCTAATGAGGATTCACGAACGTCGAAACGAAGAAATGAGTCATTTTGATATTATCAGAAATAAAAAATGTCATTAAATCGGAAATATTTTCAAAAAGTTGATAAATTAGATTTTTCAAAGTTGTTTACATTACAGAAATTTCAAAGGTATTTCGAAAAAAAAACTCAAATTATTAACTTTTATTAAAAATTAGCTCGAAAATTACAGAAATTGAGTTGTACTTATGAGTTCATCGACGTGAATACATAGATTTTTTGACTCGCACTCCTTCTATTTTTCAGTGAGGTTCGCGTTTTTTTTTGCTTTTTATCAACTTACAAATTATTAATGTATTTCATTAGAATATACTAATTTTTAGTATCGATTCATTTCGAAGATTTTTCATATCGATTTTAACTCATCTAAGATATATTTTCACTCAGTTTCTAGAATTTGCATAATTCTTTGGGTGTCTCAACAAGGCTATTCCAACAGTGTGATTTATACCACCTCTGAAAAATTGTTCGTTTTTTAAACTGATATTATGTATTTAGCCCAAACTAATTACTAGGTTGTTAGACTTGCAATTCGTAGCAGATTCCCAATCATTTTATCATTTTTTAAGTCTACTAATTTTTTTAAGATCATGAAGTTTACCCATAAACATATACTGTTCTTCTTGATCTACACCATTGAATTTAAATGGACCTCCCATTTTATCCGAGTGTTGGCGGCAGAGTTTTTTCAACGTCGAGGTCATCGTTGCTCTGCGTCTCTTCACATATTGTGCTCCCTAATCGGCTGTCAGCAACGCATAGCCTACAGTATACGCGAGCTCGCGCATCTGCCACCTACAATGAAATCCACGACATAACCCATTGCGTATTCTGAGTTAAAATTTGAAAAATGAAATTTGATCTGTTAGCCACTTGTTTTTTGGTGATAAAGCAACTCTCTCTTTAGTGCTGGTGAAATAAATTTCGTAAAATGTCCAATTAAATAGTGAAAATGTAATATGAAAACGTTTACACCTATTCAAAAAAGCCTGAGCTGATTGCCTTTGCATCATAAAGAAACACTTATGCTTTGAACTCGTTGGTTGATTTTATATGTGGTCGTCAACGTCAGATGCTGATAAAACTGATCACGATGTGAACGATCGGAATGTGCTAATATGATGAGGCTTAAGTTAGAAGGAATACTACTGATGAATGCTTATCAGAAAAGCCCATTAAACAAAAAAAAATGTCAAAATATCAGATCGATGCTGTGTGGACTCTAATAACGTTAGTTCAATTGGAGCTTGAAGTATTCGTACAGGTACCACCCAAACTCAAACAAATTGTTCAGAAATCACACTTCAGTTACCCTATACGATTTCCCTTGCTTATAAGCTAGCTACAGCTTGCATAAGTCTATTTTACTTCTGTCATTAGAATATGCATATTTTGAAGCTCACCTTTATTGTTTGACACCTATCACTGCTTTCTGGTGCTTAAATCCGACAGATTTCAAATTCTCTTTAAAATTGAGGTGCGAAAGTGACACAACCTCGATTTCTGGAATGTTAGCCGGGTACTAAATGTGTTGCATTGTTTTATACGATTCTGAAGGAAGCTGATACGACTTTTCTGCTTCTTCTAAGGAACTATTTGAAACAGTATAGAACCTCATTCAAAAAATGATAATGGACTCAACAGATGGCAATCTCATCCTTTTTTTTTACTAGAAAAAGTACAAAAAGTTATTAATTATATTCTACATACTATTTTCATCATATTAGATTTATTATAAGATTTTTTCGCTTTGATTTTATTTCTATAACGATTTCTACCACATTCATGTGCTAACGTGTTTCACTCAGAATAGGAGAGTGACAAATTGAGTGAACCTTTAGAAAAAAGTGGTAGATAGTCTAGACTTGAAATTTTGAAGAGATCTAGGCATTGTGAGTAATTGCTTACTCATATTTTTACATTACCCTACAATGTTCCAGAAAAACCAGTCATATAGAAAACTCTTCCTGGTTGTCATGAAGAAAATTATCCATAGAATACAAGTAAAAGTTCGTAGAGCAAATAAAACTAACCAAACATTTGTATAGCAATCATAGTGAGGTACAGTTCATTCCTCACTGCTTTACACATTACTTTCTAGCATCCAAGCATTTTCAGCACCTTTCGAACTTTCTATTTCGTTACACTTCAATTCTCGAAAATATTTTACTGCTGGGAAACTTCAAATACAGCATGATTATTATTCATACTACAAAATATTCAACATCAAACCGTACATATTTTCAAAGTTTACTTTATTACACAAGTCTGAGGTCACGTGGTTGTATTGACCCTCAATTGAGGAACCACTAGTGTGACTCGTGCTGATATCAAAACGGACACACTCAAACTATCTCGTGATCATTTCCCGATTATCGTCAACACAAAACAAGCACGGTTTCATTACCTGAGTTTGAGACTGGAATTGCGACCTCAAGAAATTCTCACGTGGTAAGTCAGAGCAAGAAGAGCTCTGCTTGTATTAGCAGCCTTAGTGTAACGATAAAGCATCTAATTTAGTTTGTGTTATCAGCAGCATCATATGATTACAGCTTTACATCGTCGATCACCACGACAGAAGTCAATTCGGTATCTAATCAGTTTTCTGGAGTAGTCGTAGTTATTGATGTCATTTGACTTCGAACACATTCAAATGAGGTTACTATGATTCCACCCATTTACCATATCACTCAGAAGTCACTCTAAAGTCAAACAAGTAGAATTTAGTAGTAGTAAGTAATCTAACTTATTGTAATTTCGTTGACAAGAAGGCGTCTTAAGAAAAAGGGCAAAAGACACTACACAGCGAAAATAAGTCAATCTGACTTTCGATTATGTTGCCTTGAGTGATGAGCTTCAGCTTTCTTCCAGAGCTTTTAAGATTTATTTAATATACTTTTTGTTGAAATTGGTTCAGAAATCTGTCCGTAGTGATAATTCTCTGGAAAGAAACACTTAAGCAATTAATATTATTCATCAAAAAAAAAGAAATATTAATAGCCAACTATTTACCTCCTCAGTTGACAGCTATGAAACAAAAGAAAAATAAGCAGAAGCATAAATGGATTAACGTAATGACAAATGATGAAATTAAAAAAAAATTAAAATTAAAACTGAGCCGAGCCGGATTACGATAATATCCTCAGTATGCGGAGTTCTGACACTACTGGACCCATGTAACCTCATTCGTTAGAAAATGAGGTCATGTTCTACTCATTCTAGGAGTTTTTTGATGCACAACCAATGGCAGTATTATGAAAAATCGTTATGCGATAGACAGAAATTCTAATAAAAACTCGGAGGTCATATGATCTGCCAGAATAGGATGATTCAAGCGATGATCAGTTAACGGTAACAGAGTATAAACGATTGGAAATTATTCATTTTGAATATCCTAAGATGAGGTAGTGTGTTTGAATAATTAAAATGGATAAGTATATGTCAATCCTCAAGCTCTGAGTTCTGTAAGTGACCTTAAAACCGTGAGTTCTCATTATCATAACCTTATGACATATCACCGTTGATGAAAAATGAAATAATTACAATAAGAATTGATACTGAATAAATTCAAATCTAAAAAAGCTATGGATATTTTCATTTCTCTAGGTATCGTTGTAAGCAATGTTATTTTTATTTTTATAACTCCATTTTTAATCCTCTTAATTTGTTCAGGATAGTTGGTCTGTTTTTTTTATTTACCTTCAGCTTTTAAGCTTGTCATAGTAATTTTTTCCTTATACAGTAATCAGAAAAATGAAAAAAAAAGCTATCTTACCTCAAATAAACTCATAACGAACATTAGACTGAAGTTCTCTTAAAAATTCATCAAAATCTTTATTTCGTCAGTTATTTATATGTATGTATTGGTGTATTTTTAAAATTTTCCACATTCCTCATAATCTTTTCCTCAAATGTATTAAATATTGTTTTTATTTCATATTGAAAAGCTGTTCCGAGAAATTATTGCTGTGATAAATTTTTCACTCAATGATATGTAATATGTTAATTTTCATAAAAGTATCAAATCTATGATACGTTGTGATTTGCCTGATTTAAAGAATTGATCTATTGATTGCAAAACGCTGCAAAAAAATCAATAACCACCAAACATAAGGCTGTAATGATTGATGTTATAGTTTTCCTATGTCGTATACGGTGGCTGAATTGATTTTCAATCAATCGATGACTTTTTATAATGAATAAAATAATACTGTAGTACAGTAATGCTAATATAATGGTTACAATAAATCAATACAAACATTAATTAATTATTATTGATATTTTGAAAAGTATAATATCATCACGATCGTTAATCTTATCAATCGTATCGATCGGATTTTCGTTGTTTTCCGTGTTTACTGAACGTGTTATTATTTTCGTCACGTCCCTCATTATTGCTTAAAATCACAGAAATACGAAATCGGTATGTGGTTCCTCTCTGTACGAATTGGACGAGGTGCAGACGACGAAGTCAATGTACGATAGGATGGGATTTTTATCGAAGACGCAGTCTTTTTGAACATTGAGAGAGCGTGATGTTCGATCAGGAGAGCGAACGACGACGAGAGCACAGGGCAGTTGGTGAACATCATCATCGACGGCGACGACGATGACAACGACGACGATGATGACAACGAAAAACGAACAAACGAACTCGCCGTAGAACTGAAGTAAACACGATTCGACATCACCATCGAAATGAATCCAACAACGTCATCAAAATTGTTTTCATTTGAAATGATAATGATATTTAATTAGTCTATCTTCCAGTATACATTCTTTTTCATAAATTTTACATTAATAAAACAAATACTATTTTTGGATATTAGAAAAAAAAACGTGTCTAAATTCTGAATGTATTCAATATAATATTCAGTACGGTACAAATCATTCAAGCGGTTTCAGAATAATCTAGGGAATGCGAAAGCTAAGAAAAATCCGTATGGCATTATCGTTTATTACCAACCTCATATAGAATCGAGTGAATTCTTTGTGTGTAGATTTGCGTGAGAAAAAAGCCTGGAAATCGCTTAGTACGATTTGCCTTTCCAGAGCATCAACAATTGAACAAATGTGCTCTAATCGATCAGTTATAAGTCCCTTTAGAAAGTTACAATTTTAGCGAGGAAAAAATTTACTTTTTGTGTTATGAAATGACTTTGGCTTATTGTATTTGGATGTTATCATATGAGCGCATAAACTAATGATAAGGCTTCTTGTATTCAGGTCAATTCTCAGATAAATTCCTCAATGATTAGGTCGTACGCCGACGAGAGGTTGATCTAATTTGAGGTCCACTGAGTAAAGTAAGTCTCAATTTTATATTTTATATAGAATAAAGCTAAAATTACACAAAATTATCGGTGAACTACTTGGAAATCAATGTACATCGTGATACAAGACGATTAAATTAAGGAGTTTTTCGAAAACATTTCATATTCTATTAACCTCACCGAGCGTACGAGGAACAGTATTTAACTTTTATAAGCGACGTACTTTCTGAGCAACTATTCGAATATTTGATCTACATGATTATAAAGTGTTTTTAAGAGTGATGATCTGGTTGACTGGAAGAGATTACTCCATTTCGATTCCTATCTTAAGAGCTATGTCTTGCGATTTTCGTCCGAATACTGTATTTTAGTATAATTTGATCTATGAGTAATCAATAAACATTATGATCTCATATCTTAATGTTGTTTTGAAATCCAATTTGAATGCTTCTGATGGG
Organism: Dictyocaulus viviparus; assembly: GCA_000816705.1. Lineage (NCBI taxonomy): Eukaryota > Metazoa > Nematoda > Chromadorea > Rhabditida > Metastrongylidae > Dictyocaulus > Dictyocaulus viviparus. The sequence goes on along the minus strand of KN716240.1, from coordinate 157,020 downwards.
AATAATGCTTATTTTCTAAGATAATTCTTTTAACTTATAACTGGAGGTTATGCTTTTTCTTTTACATTTGAGTACTGTGAGAATCCCCCTTCAGATATTCAAAAGTGCAACATTTTTCCTTCAGTCGTAATAGGAAAATTGAGTTATCGTTCTATTGAACAGCACTATGACGTACTGAGATGAGGTTTTTTCGAAAGACATTAAAAAAAAAACTACAGAAATTCGTTTTTTTCTTTGTTTTTCTTTTATTTTTTAGAAAAAAATATGTATATTTTAAACTTAGCGTGTTTAGTATAATCGATATATACATATAAATAATCTGCAGTACACAAACATTAGTATATTTGTGAGCTGTGAGTTCGAATCCCATTTGAGGCTTCAGGTTTCGTGTGACTCAACATCAACAAGTATTTAAATTATAAGAATATCGTCAGTTACATTTTACATTAATCAATAAATTTCCACATGAACAGCTTAATAGAGAAAATTGATTGTGATCTTACGATCTTGAACTGATAACGATAGTAATTAATATTAATCAATAAAATCAATCCTATACTTTTTCGTAAAGCACGTTTTTGGAGGGAATCCAAAAAATATCTACACAAAACTATTCAATTGTTCTGGAGACGATTCAAAATCTGCTATTATTATTATTTAGTTGATTATGATAAATATGATTATTGATTGATAGCGGAATAGAATTTTTTCTTCTTCACGAATTATAGACCTACATTATCAATAACTATTTAATTGTTACAGATTGAAACCGAAACTCTAATAGAATAACATTTAGAGGGATATTTTGTATTCTGATTGATACTGTAGAAAACCTCTAACATATAAATTAGAGCGTTCAAAATTCTATTCGCTAAAGAACAATACCTGATAGAAAAAATCTTCTTATCAATCAATAACCATATTCACTATATAAATAGACGATCAATAGATCACAATATAATCGAATCGCTCCTAATGTTACCTAAGTGTATTTGTAAAATACAAATAACGATAGTGGTAACAGCAATGTCTAGGCCATATAATCAATGTTGATGATCTTCTAACCTGATTGTGAAACGAATTCCTTGAATCCACCTACGGATTTTGTGACTCTCATGAATATTCGTGTGCATTAATTATTGTAGATCATAAAAAATAATCGTATGAAAACTGATAAAAAGAGGAACATATTCAAATTTGCGATGTGTTGATAATGTGCACGAAGAAACAAGACGATAGGATAAAACGTTTAGAATGAAGTGAAAATTTGACGTTCATTAGTGTTGAGTTAATTGATCTACGTTACAGTAATACGTTAATGTCCAGATTAAATAGTTCTGTTACGTCTGAGACGTATTATGTTGCTGAATATTTTTAGTTTTTGTTTACTTTCTTTAGTACAGAAAATATTTTAACGTTGACGTTTCCGTGTGTGCTTATCACTATCGCTCTCTCAGAATAACAATATGATTAGCTAAGTCGTACAAATTCTGCTACAACATAATTCTGATAATGATTATTTCGGAGCCATGATATTGATTAATCAATAGATCATTAATATCATTCAGAAATATTTTCACGGATTTCCTCATTACAGTTCGTTTGTTTTAAGGAAGTTCATTTAAATGTCGAATCATTCTATATTCTCGTAGTAGCCGATCATTACCTTCAACGACGTGAGGAAAACTCGTAGTGAAGACGAATGGTTAAGCATTTACTTGAGATGATCAATCTGTCTCAAGTCCACTAACTGATTCTTGATATTGATACCGATATTATTCTCTCAGATTATTTCAAATATCCTTAAGACGATCATTGAGGGATAGAGGGCTAACAGAACCTCTTACCCTTCGCATTCCTCCTTCTAATATACTAATGAGGATTGATCGTTTTCCACCCGTATCTTAACTTCTCATCCGTAGATAGTGATAATTTCAAGATTTCACTGTGAAAACAAAGACAAAACGATCTAATTAAGGCTTAAAAATAGAAGAAAATATTTTCAACAGTATTCAATCGATCGATACAAGTCTACCTCAAAAATGTTTTTAAGAGAATAAAATACTGTAAGTCCATTGATAATTTGTTTATTCGTAAATTGTATTGCATACAGTAATGAACAGTTATATGACGGTAGATCACTTGTATAAACGAAGTTCAGTAGATCAGTTATCAATCCGATCGATCAAAAGATCAAAATAAAGCGTAACATAATGCAAAATAAAAACAAATAGCATTTGTTTTCGTAAACAAATTTTAGGAAACCTAAAATTTTTAAGAGTACAATAATCCTCAACGATTTATGTTAATTTATATCGTCCCTCATGTCTTAGTCTGTGATATCATTTCTCCCTCTCAAGGATTTTCTAAGTACGATTTTCGCGAACAAAAAAATATTTTAATATTGACAAAAGATTGAAAATATGAGGGAGAGAGGAAGTGAATTGTGAGGGATTAAACATCGATGACATCTATTTTATTTAGTAAATCGTACTAGTTGTTTTATTTACAATTATTTCAGGCAGGTTGTTTACATAAAAATAATCTTTGTTTTTTTCTATTTCTCATTTTATTTTAAGTGAAAATAATCTTAGTTAACAATCAACAAATCTCCTTTAGTTCCTTCAAGCTTTTCCCAATATCTCCTTTAAGTGCATTATTAAATATAGTTATTGATTAGTTAAGCGCATTGTTAAATATGTTTATTGATTAGTGTTATCGCTAGTTTTATATTATTGCTATACATGAAATTTGATTAATGAATTTTGATAAGAAATTTCATTTTCATATGCAGTTTTTTGTGGATTTTATTGCAGATCAAAAATCTACCGTAATAATGTTTTTACTGGCTGGAGAAGTCGTTTTCTGGTTTTCTATCCTCCTGCGAATCCTAAGATGACCACCGTACCAGGACGTTCGTAAATCGACCTCATAGATTGGCACAGATCTTCATGGATTCATTTGCTTTTAGATTTTCTGAAATGATTAGGACGATTCATTTCGGATAAAAAGTACAGGGCTTATTATTGATTTAAGCGGTGTGTTTTTTTTTCAGGATCTGAAAGAAACTGGTTGATTAATGTAGTAAGCTTGAAATTAATGGATGTGCTTTTACTACTCTAAAAGCAGATGAGTTTTCTTTTATCATTAAATTGGTGAAAAAGTATTTGCGATAATTTATTAAACTCATCTCAGCATAAACCGCATCTATTTTTGCATCATTATATCATATCAAAATAAATAATATCAAATATAAAAATAGTCTTAATGGAAAGAATATCAACAATTTCATTTTGATAATGTTTTTAATGTTTTACATAATTAAAGCTTATTTGTATTCAAATAATACACTTGAATTATCGTATTTATTAAGGAAATTATTGAGTTTATTGAGGAAAACTTTCCAGAAAAAGAAAAATGAGTTAAGCTTTCGATTCCAAACCAACAAATTATGAGGCTAGCAATAAAAGAAAGAAGGAAAAACTTCCTGTTGTTAAAACTTCTATTGAAATTCTTTGTAAGAACAACTTATTTAATGATTTATTTTCCTTATGCAAATTAGAATCGGAGTTTTTTAAAGGACTCAATAAGATTTATTGTGATCTAGAAACTGATGATAAGCGGATACGTGTAATTATCCAGTTTTTTATCTTAAAATTTTAGCTTAACTTTTTATCTTAAAATTTTCTCACAGGAACTTATGATCTTTTATTTTTCTCCTTATCCATGAATGAGGTACGAAGTATAGCTAAAGATTCTCTAAAGAACTTCTCGTGGACATAAAAAGCACTTTCAGACCCTTCCTTGATTGCTTTTTACCCATTATAGTTGATTTTTTCCGGAATGATTATTAATGATGCCATTTATAAATCAATAAGAGTTCTAGCAACTGCTTAGACTCCCAAAGAACACATTTACCATTTGAGTGATATTCGAATCTGAATGGAATTTCCCTTCCTTTTTTTTTCGGTTTCTAACAAATTCCTCAACGTCAACAACGACGAAAACAACATTTGATGATGACGGCGACATCGTAGATGCGACGATGCGGTGACGCGCGCGACGTGTTGTTTCGTCCATGATGTTGTTATGCGACAACAACTCATTTGACCTGAAATGAGAGGAAAATTGTCGTTGAACTGCTGATTTTTTCCAATGAATTTTTGAGTAAAACATTTTCTTATTGTAATTATAATCTATGTTGTAGAATATTTCCGGAAATTAGAAATATTTCGCAAACATTCCAGCAAAACACTGATAACTGGTTTATTCGATAAGTATTTTAGTAATCATTCAAATAAAATTAATAATCAATACATATTATTTTCACATTCACATCTATTTTTGTGAAAATAGACTCTCTTCCCTCAAATTGGAGGACAGAAAAGTGATGAAGTATTTTCGACAAGAAGGATATTGATAATTTTAAAATCATGAAAATGTGAAATTTTAAAACTTCATTAACTTAAAATAGAAAGAAAAAAACATACAAAACTAAAAAAATTCGACTATATAAATTGTAATAATTTAATCAAAAAAAAACATCAATTTGTTAGTGGCAAAAAATTCTAGGGCTTAAACCTCCTAACGAGGTCGAAAACTCCTCGATAAAACCTCAAAGAGCTTCTGTTGTGAGTTAAAATTTGCATACTTTGCATCGGAATCAATTCGATGATCTCCAGAAAAGAACGAGTTGATCTGAATGTTATTAGATTAAGTAAGATTAAAAAATCACTTAATAAAGCAAATTAAATGGAACTATTTGATAGCAGGTGTTTTTTTTTTTCTCAAAACAATCGCTAAGGAGTTCATTGAAATTCTCAATAATGAGGAACTTATTATTTTGAGTTGAATTTTCTTCCTCATTTAAATGGTATACAGATGATAAAAGCTTAAAAATATTTAGATTAAATTAGTATTATCTGTAAATTTACTCTCAAACAAAAACTCCCATTTCATTTATTAGAATAATTTATCATTTTGTTTTAAATGTCGCACTTTTTTGATCTACAATAATCAAACAATAGAAGAAAACTTATAAACTGACCGTAATCTTGTTTAATCAATACTTGAACTTTTTAGTTTATAGTTTTTCTATTGAATACACATTGTAATATTTGTAATATACCATATTATTGTATTGTGATATCAATAATCGATAGTCGTGATATGTCAGATCGATAATCGATATTCTGATGTGATATCGATAATCAATACCATATTTTATAGTGTGTCCTCAACAAAACACTATATATCAACTTCGAGTGATGCTAATTAATATTACAGTCAAGATATTTGAGTTATAAATGATGAGGTCAAAGGATAGTCGCGATCTTGGAAGAAAACACAACTACATGGTTTTTTTCTCTCTCTCTCTCAAAGCCCTTCAAAACACATTAAAAACTCTTATGGAAAAAAAACATATCGATCGATAATGAATAACCGTCGTTATGAAAAAGTATCGATTTTTTTTTCATAGCTAAACAATTATAAACATTTCATTCCCTCCTGCTAATCGATCAATAAATTTACATTATAGCACATTACGAACTTATGATCTGAACAAATGCGAAATGATTACGACGTTGAACATAAACAAAAAATCGATCAGATCAATAAACTATTGAAAAAAATTCAATCGATATCATTGGGTATATAATAGAATTGTAAAAATACAATCTAGAATTCTCAGTGTATTCGCCTGTTTACCGTAATGCCAGCAGTTTTTTTTTTCTAAAAAATCGCCTTTTTCTTTTTCACTTTTTCATCGTGTTGTTTTTTTTTCTTTTCATAATATGTTATTGACGTCATTCATTTATACGATAAACTTTTATTAGTCATCAAAATTTATTGATTGATCAGCTGTAAGAATACTAAATATTACAAAAAATAAAAATATAAAAATATAAGCAATTAAAAAAATAGTTTAACAAATAACATGAGCAATTTTAACGTATTTTATTAACGAAAAATTTAAAAATGTACTATTATTGTACTATTGTTGTAAAAAAAAAAGCGTGTTAATAACAAACACAACAGTGCTGAAAAAACTGATGCAGTACTGAGTGAACAGATGCCAACGAAAGTAGTCGAATGGATAACGCATCACACCGGAATCCCGAGACGTTCAGGTTCGCGTCCACACCGCGGCAGTGAGTGAGTTTTATGCTTAATTTGATATCTACTTATTTAATTCTTGATAAAATTATGTGGGCATTATATTATTCATGAAAATAATTGTATGTTTGCCTCATTCAATACTAAGACATTAAATAATCGCTTAGTTTAGAAAGCAACAGAAAAAAAAACAAGCCATTTATGGCAATTTACTCTTTAAGATTTCCAAAATGACTTGTACTATTTTAATAATAAATATTTTCTTTTTGTCTAACTTCTATTTATAGATAAGGAAAAATTATGAAAGAAACTCGCGAGTCAATTGATAAAGGAGGGAAAAATTCTCGCACTAAATTAAAAGTCGGATGAAAAATCAATATATATGTTATTAAGTGGATCATTATATGTTCTTTATAGATTACCTTTGTATTTGTTTTTTGCGAAGTTTGTAATCTATCGAAAAAAAATCAATAAGCATATAGGTCATAGGCAAAGAGGTTACTAGATAACACCTCAAAAAATATTGAGGTGAGAAAACTACAATATAGTAAACAATAAAGCAATATTTAAAAAATGGAAACAAATATGATAAAGATTCATTTCACACAGAAAAATTTAGTGATAAAAAAAGATATTCTTAGTGATTTAATTATTAATCAGCACTAAATTAATAATAAAAGTAATAAAAAAAGAGACTATTATTAAAAATAATGATGATATTACCGTAACACCATAATTTTCTTAGTTACATATTAAAAGCTCAGTAAAGAAACCAGCATCTGCTAAGTAAGTAATCAATAAATTTAATCAATAAAGAAATTATTTTCATTAAATTCCTACACTACAAACGTATTTAATCAAGATATATAAATATTATAATAGCATTGTAGATCACGAGATCAAATAGATCAAAGATCCGTTTGTCAACAATACCGTTTTCGGATTTGCACTCGATTAGAAACTTTAAACATTTACATCAGAAACGATAAGGAAAAAATCTTTTCTACCGAAATAAAAAAGCATAAAGGGAATTGTCACTTATTTTTAAAACCATTTCTTACCTCTATTGGATGTTTTGAGGTATGGTAAATAGTGACTCATACTAATTCAATCAATACTTAGATCACGAAATAAACAAGGTGCAAAGAGCATTATTTGTGTATTTGAAAATTTCTTATTAGTCACATCATTTATTAAAAGATTTTAGGCGTTTGTTGAACACATCAACCAATAAGTGAATGGCCAAAATTTTGACCAACAATCAATAGTTGAAGACTATTGAATTTCAATACACATGATTTCACCTATCTAATTATCATATTGAACTCCATTACCTCTATCAGTATGAACCAACAAGTAGTCAATTAATAAATCAATATATTGATTGATTTATGCCAAATAAAATTGCACAGTAACGTAAAGTAGGTCAAAAAGATGTAGGATTTTTCTATTGAAAAACGTGGACTAATTTTTTACATAAAAATATTTCTAATTCAAAAATCTAATTTTTTATACGACTTACGTTTTTAGGATGGTGGATTTTATTAAAACAAAAAATTATTTCTAGTCGTCGTATACTAAACGCTACCGAAAAATTTTTTAAGCTTTCAATGTTTACTGAATAAATTTAGCGTTTACAAACAACGTCTCATTAGATTTCGGTGAAATAAATTTAATATGAAAAATAACGAAGTTTTTGATGCGGAACTCGATTACATTGATCTACTTAAGTTATGATCTAGTTATGATCTACGTGGCCCATCAGCTATGATTTTTGAACTACGCTACTATCGTTTTGTGCACTACTTCGTGGAATATACGAGAAAAATTGTCGAATTATTATAAGCGAAGTTTTTTTTTTCTGTTTTTAAATCCTTTACCTCATATTCGCCTCCATTGTGAGTGTCGTTTAATGTTTGATTTTTTTTCTCGTTGTTTACACAATCTACTTTTTTTTCGCATACTATTTATTTTCATCGTTTCTATTTCGTCGCCTATTCAAGTTTATGCTTGAGTTTTTGAATAAATAAACAATACTACTAGTTAATCTATACTATACAGTAATTAAGCGAAGACAAATTTTATTTTGTGCAGAGATCAAAATACGGTAATGTTTGAATTCACCTCAATTTTTCAAAAATCTCACATCATCGAGTACCATATCTGAACTTGTATGAAAATTCAAAGGTGGCTGATTACCGTAACTGCTAAGCGCATAGTTACTATAATAACTAGATAATGCTTATATTACATAGATATTGATTAGTTTCCAGTTATACTTCACATAGCTATCGATTATTTATTGATCTAGTGGCATATAGTTAGACATTACTGTATCATGCCGAATGTAAATATCTAAAATTTCTAATTGTTATTTATAAACCAACAGAATCTTAACGAAAATAACTCTTGTGGTTCGCTGAATGATAAGAAGTACGGTAACTTAATAAGAAAGTGAGTTAAAATATACCTCAGATCAAAAAATATATAATATTACATACAAATAATACAGATTGTAGTTGGAATCCAAACATTTTTTTAGTCACTTAGTTCATTTTTTTTTTTCTGCGGAAAAGCTTAGACTCGATTCGTTTGTTGGTACTCATTCGATCGCATTTCCCTCCACCAATACCTACCTACTGCATCTTCTTCACATTTATGAAATTACCCTAAACTAATCAATGAGGAAATTATGGTGTCCGTCATCGTCATTGAGTTGAATTGTTTGCCGGTTGGGGTCGGTCGATTTTTCGGATACTAACTCATTTCTATTTTCCCGCTATTCGATTTTTTGAACTCTTTAACTTCTGATGTCTTACGGTATACCTGTGAAAGAAGGAAGATCAAAAACTAAAAACATACACAAACACAATGTAGTCATTTCGTTTTGTTTTTTTTTACAATATAATAATCATTAAAATAATAACATAAATTAAAAGATCAAACATCATTTCTATCAATTGTATGATGTTTTTTTTTTTCACGTTTCATAAGATTTTCATGTGAACTTCATGTCGATCCTCATCTACGATTAGAACAATGGCACTCAATGCATATATGAGGTAAAAGAAAAAGAATTTATTCGAACAAAATAAAAACTATTGAAAAATAGGAGGAGAATTACGTAAATGACTAGGAAAAAACATTTAAGCCATAATTTGAATAGCATATAATTTATGCCATAACGATTAAAAAAGATAGTGAATTTTTTATTTTTCATAAGTTCATCTTTGGTACCAGAATTTTTCTTGGTCTTCGTTGTAGTGCTGATAATCATAGTGATGTCGTTTTCGTAGTACTAAATGAATCTGAAAGGTAGCAGATCACAGCAGATCATAGTAGATCAAATTTAAAGGGCGATCATTGGCGTTTGAGGTGAGCTGCGACGTTCCGTGTGCGACCAAATTCTCGTAGATCAACGAAATCGTCTCGACTAAATACGATAAAAATGGTCCAGCTTTATCAGTATAAATAACATGCGGTTTTTTTTTCAAACACCAAAAATTTTTTATTATTACCATTTTGTTTTATTTAATGTAATACAATACATTTAATCAATATGGTTCTTATTAATTTACATTCTTTCAGCATTTAATTATAGTTGGTTGATTTCTAAAAAGCCTTAAGGGCATGTAAATACTTAATTGCTTTTTTCTTATTCAATTTTATTTATATGTTTATTATTAAAATGTATTTTAAATTAGTCGTTTCTTTAAAACAGTGTGTTCCCTATATTATTCACTAGTCATTTATTTGTTTTATTTGAAAATTGAATTTAATTATTAACAATAGTTTATTTTTGAATCAGCCAATCAATAATTTACCTCACTCAGTGACAATAACAATATCTGAATGAACCGCAGAGGAAATGTTACCGATCGAAGACTTTCTGTTTATGATAAATTTTTTTTTGTCATTCTACTGTATACTCATTAATTAAGCTTTTCTAAAGAGTCTCTTGTATAATTGACTAATTAACGCTTAGTTGAATTCTATCACTCTAATCAACAATTAAGAGTATTTTCATAAATAAAAGATAACATGTGTTAATCACGTATATATTTGAGGGTCAAAGATTAAAATAGCTTTAAACTCACTGAACTCAAACAAATCTTCTTTGATCAATATTGATTAAAATTTGAATAAAATTGTTTTATTTCTTGGATTTTGACAATAAGAAACAAAAAGAGCTGGGCATATTAATATTATTTGTCTATTTTCCTCATATAAAAACTACTAACAATGAATTATTGACTTGATTTACATATTCATTATTTATGACCATATAGACTTCTTCAAGTGGTGAAGAAGTTATGCCTCTTTCAGGATGGAACCTCCTCCTAGAGCAACAATGAATTGAGGTTAAGATCACTCAGCTTTTCTTCTCAGTTGTATACACAACCTATGAAGCTACTGCTGAGTGTTATGGCTATAATATCATAATTGTAGGAAGATATTATTATAGTAATCAAACTGTAAACATAAATATTTACTATTTGTTTATTTATTATTATGTTCATATTTACCATCTACGTACACTTCTTTAACAAGTCATGCTTGAGACTGGTTACTAGAACGGATCAGGCTTAGCGCAATCATGCAAATCTCATACGAATCGGATGTAATTCGATCGAACGATATTCTGTGAAATTAGGTTTAGTTACTAAACTGTTGTCGTGTTTTGTCAACATACAAATGTAAACAAACAATCATCAATTAGCCTAACATTCTTATTGGCCGCTCATTTGCATTGACAAGAGGTCATTACTGGCTGGTAAAGACGAATTGATTAGCACGTATCATCTGTTTAAATACGCCTAAACGAACACATATAACTAATATAATAGTACTGAATGGTACTATTTGTGTAGAACGTTTCCACTGTGGTGTTGTGCTACGGAACTACAGCTAAGTTCATTCTGAAAATTCACTTTTGAAATTGACTTATCCTTCTCTTCAGAGTCGATTTTGATGAAGTTCATCTACTAGTGGCTTATTTTGTATCATCGTCAATTCTAGCAACTCATCATTTTCATCAATTCATTGAGTTAGCTTTACGATAAAGCTGACATCATAAGATGACTATATGTCACACCACCTTCACTATTGTTCTCCTCAGTTAGTTTGACGATAGAATTCAAGCCAGTCATTTATCACAGCATGAAGCTTTTCGTGCATTATTCTATTTATAATAAATATTCTATACGATAAATAAAAACGAATTGAAGAAAACTTCTTCGAAAAGGAAACAAAATAGAATTTTAATTGAATTATGCGGCAGAATAAAATTACATTAACTTTATATGAGGATTAATTTACTCATCGCTTTCGGCGATATCTCCTCAATAACAACCGAACGAAAAAACTCTCTATAAACATAAACTTTTTTTCTTGAAACGAGCTACATTTGAACGGACATCATCTGCTGATATTTTATATATATTTACAGTAAATATATATATAGAAAAAGTAGGTCAACATAAAATCAATACATCAAACGTTTTCAAAATCGTTTACGTCAAGTGTAGCGCGATTGCGCTAAGCTGCTAATATTTGATGGTGTCCCAATAACATCCATTAATTCCTGGACCAATTGAATTTGTTTCAATTTCGTTCTAAAGAAGAATTTTGTGCTCGAAGACAATACAATGACGATTGATTACTAATTATAACCTCAATTTTGAGGTTGAAGTCATATAGAAGCATTTATAATATAGAAATATTATGTATAAAGGTATTAATAAAACTTAAAAACTTAAAGTGATTGATTATTTTTCAAATGTTCTCTACGATCTTATGTTTTTATGAAATTTCAAACGAAATTCATTTGTACGTGTTGTACTCAACACGTTTCATCAATGACGACGAGGATAAGCAGATAAGAAAATCACACCAAAACAACAACAACAACAACAACAACAGCGGATCATGTTCATCAGATAGGTATCGATTGATGTAAAGTCATTTTTATTTGGTTTATTTGAAATACGAACGAATTTCCTTCTCAGTTACAAATGAGATCATCATCATCATCATCATCTACATGACGAATCATGTTTATCGGATAGATATTGATTGATGTAAAGTTATTCTTATTTCATTTATTTGAATACGAACAATTTTAATAGATTTTCCTAGTGATATAACGTTTTTTGCACTTTCTTAGGACATATGGTGTTTATGGATCGATGAGGGAAAAAATTGCTTAGCAAGTTTTTGACTACGGAATATGAAATTTTTTTTTGAAGAGCTGAAAAAAAAACACTCGTGTACGTAACGAAGAAAAAAAAAGCCACTCAATAACAAAATTACAAACGATTGACGATTTTGAATGATTGTAAAAATTCGTTTGAAATATTTATCGATGACGTCAACGTCGATAGCATAAATTAAGCGGTTAGAAAACGAAAGAAAAAAGCTCTCGTATTGATCGAACGGAAAGAATCGATTAAGTCAAAATCACCAATTTCTTTTTGTTTTTTGAAAAACAATAAATGAATAACACTGAATAGAATAGTGAAAATTTGTCGAAAATTCATCATCAGCTTCTATAATGATGAGGATTTTTGAGGACTGAGGATGATTTATTTATGTCGGAAGAAAATCTATAGTGTTTATTTATTCAGTTAAATTGTCACCATTATCAATATGAACTGTTTATTGCACTGAGGAAAACGATTAAGCCGAAACAATTCTATTGCTTCTATTAAGCTTATATTTTGAAAAAAAAACAAAAAATTAAGCTTACATGTATATTTTCTGACATCATTATATTCATAGGAATGTATTTTATTGGAGAACAAAAAAAAATTAGTAAATTTATATTTTGAAAAGCATCGGAAGCACTACCACGATAAGACACGTAAACAAAATGAAATAACTTGTGCTTCCTTGATTAGAAATGAATTATTCAGGAAACGAAAAGAAAAAAAAATACCTCATAGAGTCAAAAATAGGTATGGAATTATTGGATGAGTTAGAGTTTTATCTTTTTTATGACTCAACTAAGAAAACCTGTTTAAGAATTTCTAATTAACAAAGACATTTGTTAAGCTTAAACGGTATCACATTCCCCAGGAAAACAGTTGAGGAGTTTCAAAATTTTGATAAAAAAAAGAGCAGATGAGTGATAACAAAATGAACTTAAACTAATGAGATTTATTAAAATTCAGACTGCTCGAAATCTATGTGATCAAAATTGGCTCTAGTTATATATATATATATATATATATATATATATATATATA
>KN716240.1:109508-143552 GCA_000816705.1 Dictyocaulus viviparus | reverse complement strand
CACATATATACAAATATATAAAACTATTTTAATTATGCTAGAAAAGCGATAAAATGAAAAGAAAAAAATATATTATTCTGAATTATAACTGAATTCCATCATGGTGGTGAGAAAAAAGTTAAAAGCTTATGAAAATTTTTAATTATTCAATCAACAATTTAAGTCTTTATCGTTTTAATTCAATTTAGGTTTGAGGTTTTTCACGATCGTCATTTCCTCGATTTTGATAATCCTATGTGATTTGAATATTTGAAAAAATGAAAACAAGCATAATTTTAGAATAATGAACCAGTTTTTTTTTCTCAAGAAGAAATTGCTATCAGATTGGATTTTTAGAGCAGATATCGTTATATACGATTGAGTTATGCAGGTGATTACATACCTCATTTGAGTTTTGATGAGTGAATGTAAGTTAGCTTTCATGATTATGCGCGACGGTTGTCTTCATAGTTAAAAGAAAACTTTCTTTCGATGATCGTTGTCGTTAGTTTAGTAGAAGAATCTTCGTTAATAATTATGTATTGAATTGTTTTTTTCAGTAATCGATATCAATCAATATTATTTTTATGTAACTCATTGAGACTCAAAGTCTCATTACCATATTTTATTGTGACGAATAAATCGCTTGCTTGCTATGAATATCAAATATGAGCCATTTTAACAAACATCGAGTGAAATGGAATTCTCAAAAAGATGAGGTTTATCGAGATACACGTTGTATTATTTTAATGAATTATCTTTTGTCAATCCTTTCGATGATTTTGGCGCCATTTTTAAACACGAAATTTTTACCTACCAACGTAGCAACACGGTAGATGGTAAAATGATGTCCTTCAAGTAGTTCATTAACCTTAAAGATATTTATGAAAACATTCATTATATAGCTGTCATATTTATATGTGTTTACGTATTGTATGTATGTTTATTTGTAAACATTCATAGATTTGTAAATAAAATGTATATACTTGTTTATGATTAGATATGTGATTCACAATCAAACATGTTATCAGACCGTTATCATTCAGTGTTTATTATCGCTTTAAATCAATCATATACAGATTTGTAGATAAATAAATAACATATTATTCTATTATTCATAAATATAACTAACTGACAAATGTATTAGTAATAAATCGTACAAGACAGAACTGAGGACGAGAATGAGTCACAAAAAGATTAATAATGAAACATAAACAAAAATTATTATTAGATGACATCATTATTACTTTTTGTGAGAACCAGTCACGTTGACCTGTTGAATGGAAAAAAAAAAATTCGATTAGCTTGATTAAATAAGAATAAAATTAAACAAATTTCAATATAAGATATTCCTTTAGACGATCAAAAATCTTCTTAAGCTGCTTTCACATCCACAGAATTAACAAGAAGAAAAGAATTCCATATAGGATTATCAAATTAAAGGAATAAAAGTAACTTCATCAGTGGAAAGCATCATTTAAACTTAAGTTTTAACATATTATATTTATAATAAAGGAAGTTGAATGTAACTCTGAGGTCAAAAACATTCCATGAGTTGATTTCAAGACTTTGATAGACAGTACGATAAGATGAATGCTTAGTAGACAAATAAGAAGAAGATCTTCGAAAAACACCCGAAAATCAAACCAGAAGAGAGATTTTTCAGAGTGCATTCTGTTATAGTAAAGAAGTTACAGACAGAAACTGCCTGTGGATGCGATCTGGATTCTACTTAGTGCCTTTTTAACGTTTCCTCTATGAGGTACTCGGTAACGATCAACTGTTGTTAACACATAGACTTTTTTCATTGAAAATTTCCTTCTTACGTTATTATTATGATGGTTATCGAGTGAAAATGGATTTTGATAAGTGATATAATGTGGTGAAAGTGATTTGAAACTTTCACATACCGGATTAACATTGTGATTGAGGTGAGCTTTTTATTATGTATAATATTATCCGAGTTAAAATACCGTATAGAGAAGATTAATAATTTCATATCTGAAAAGAAAACTGGATGAAGAACATCATCGATAAGATTTTGCGTTCTGATGTGATCTTCACCTCGTTAGGATTACTTTAACGCCTCAAAAAAATCAAATTGCCCTGTATAGATAGTTTATTTCCTATGTAGTAATTTTTTATGCATTTAATAGATTACACAGTTTACAGCAACAGTAGTAACCATCCAAAGTGCGTCGAGTGTAAAATAAAGATGATGATGACATTTTACCGAAACCAACCAGATGTTGTTGGGACAGTTGTCCATGGTTGAATAAAATTCATTGAAACTCGTCCGCTATATAAACATTATTGAATAGTAACAGCAATGAATCTTGTAATAATATATTTTTCCACCGTGTTGTTCTGTACCATTTCTCAGACTTTCTCAACATCTTTCCCGCCCATTAACGCTTTGAATGTTGTGAATCAATTTTTATTGATTACTCAACAATACGTATAACTGTTCTGAAGTAAACCATAAGATTTTTGTAATATCCTAAGTGTATTTGACTATATTCAAAGTAAAATCGCTATGTTAAGGTGCCGGCAATGTACATAGGCAGCCGACGAATCGATATTTTCTTTGTTGTCTGGCACACTCCAACTCTCTTGTTGATTACGGTAGGTCGCACCGCCCGCCACCGCCGGCACACGCGCTTCTACCAGTGAGTTGCGTGTTTCGCATTTTTCGACCTTTGAACCTTATTTAAAATGAGTTATTGTTTGTTTTTTTATTAAATTTTTTTTCTACATATAGTTTATTATGGAATGTCATGAAATTTTGTGAATGTTATAGCAAAACGTGCTTAGATCGCCTATGTTTTGTGATTGTGGCAGAGCAAAGCGTCCCTCTGCGCCTCTCGCTTCTGGTGTGTTAAGCTATGCTCTCTATGTTGCGCGCACTGATCACTCTGTGTCTTTCGCCACGCATTCATCTGATGAATTGAAGCAGTTGTCGTTGATCATCATCTCGTATTAGAAGATAATTTCATACGATTCCAAATTTTTATGGCGCACTTTTTGAAATAATTTTTATCAGAGGATGAAGTATATCTTTAATTATAATAGAGGTATAAAATGGAACTCTACTATTTTACTGTATTTATATACAGAAAGAATAGGCTTTGCAGAACTAATGTGTTCAGCAAAATATCGCTAACCTGAAAGTAGCAGTCGTTCTAAGGTGTTTTGTCACGTGCTTTTCTTATGTTTTTTAACGAATAACATCACTTCAGTATTTTCTTTAAAACACAAGGATTATTGTATTTCAGAGGTAAAATCAGGCTGAAGGTACATGCAGCGCGTGTCGACAGCGCCGTCGCTGCTCATCCAAACGCATCCACTTCTCCAAAAGCCAGCGATTCACTTAGCCACGCCCACACTGCAGAAGGCGCACAGTAGACGAGTGTCCTCCTCGGTGGACGTTACGACATCACAACAGAAGTTATTTCACATAAAAAAGTCGAGTTCAGACGTGATTTCTACTCACAAAATTGCACCTACAAAGGCTTCCGAGGAGGTGGAGGTGGAAGCATCCACCTGCGCAGAGAATACCATGACTTCTTCGACTAGTCAAGAATCCCCATCACCCAATGTTCAAGCATCTACTAGTGAGGTTGGTGAAAGCTCTGTAGTCTACAAACCATTCTAGAACCTCTACATATCTTGACCTTTACTGATCGGTGGGGATCTTGCATTCTAATTTGGAATTCGTGTTATGTGGAGTATAGGTCTCTTGGTTTGGAATATCTCAAATTATACTGTAGTATTAAGTCGTATTGAATCTGATACAGTATAGCTAACATTGGTAGCTGTTGTGCTCCAATGCGCATCACAAAATGTGGCTTTTTTTGGACCCAATTTCAGATTCTTTATGAGAGTTGACATCTTATAAATTGCCCAATGAGTTTTTCTTATTTGCAACATTTCAGAATGGACTTCAAGTTGATATCACGGAATCGGCCAACACATCAAAAACTTCATCCAGTTTACTTACCCCACCTTCTGAAGACGATCAAGACGTCAGTTTTCTTCCCTCTTTTGTAATGAGGGTCGAAGCATTCCCGATCAGTTTTGGGCGTTATTTTTGATATCTCGCAGTGTTAATCAAGCGGCTTTTCTATGCACTTTATACCCTTCTTTAATAGTGTATTATGTGATTCTACCGGACAGTGAGCATGCCTAAGCTGAAAAGGTGCTGAAAAATTAACTACAGAATTTTAATAGCAGTTTAGTGTCTGTTGAGAGTGTCGTTGCTACACATAACTAATAGGCTTGTTGTGCGTGTTTTTTTGTATTTTCTACTATTTTCTGGAGATATCCCTTTTAATACTTGCATAGAATAAGTGGACACTTATAAAATGAAATCTCAATAGTCGAGGAATGTTGTAGAGTACTGCTGCATTTTGTTTTTGGGAGGTGAGTTTGATGTATTTAGCTAAGGATTGTCCTCAAAACAAAATCACATGGTTTCAATTCTTCTTTTTATTGGTAATAACAGTTTCATTTAATTCTACTTTCTGGCATATATATATACTTCCAGTCTAAATCCAGTCCGGCACACTCCATTTGTGGAACAGTTGCAAAAAAGAGGAAATCTAATGGTGTGCGGAAAAATGAGGAAGCTGTGAGGAAAAGTGGAAGGTTTGACTGTCTCACATTTCTGCATAGTTGCAAGTTTGCGCATAGTATATGTGGGATGAAATCATATTTAGATCATAGTTTTCTTAAAATATCTTTCCATTCTATCTAGATCAACTTATGTTCCGACGAACAAAGTTGTTTGCAGAATAACAAGGACTTGCGATCCATCAACAGCTGAATTTGTCGATAATTATGTTGATTCTAAGAGGTTGAAACAACGTGAGTTAACTTTATATATTTTTATATATTTACTTAAGGTTGTATAAAGACCACTTTTGTGTTAGACAACTACAGTCTTATATGTGAAATTACACTACATTACACTGTGGTATGACAATAATAAAACATATAGAAAACAATACAATATGAATATTGAAAGCAGCTATGAGTACATTCCATTCTATACGGAGGATAATATGAAGGTAATGTAGTTGTAGGATGCTCTTGTAGTTCTGAGCAGTGATGTACCGTAGTGATCTAAGCTTATGTATTGGATTTTCTTATGTCTGAGAACAATTAATGTATGGCATCAATTATTTGAAAGCTATATACATGAAAAAAGTTGGAAAAAAATGAGTACGCCTTCACTATCTTGGTGCCTTTAGCTGTCAGAAGCTATCGTTGTATGTGGTTTTTGTTGTTCTCAACGGAAGATTATCTGCGTTCTATGCGCGGAAGAGAAAGTCTCGAATTTATAGTTAATAACATGCATAAGAGATTATTGAGAAGTCAAAAGTACATACCGGAGCCGTATCATAGTACTAAATGTTACTAGTTATCAGATATATAAGGAGATAGAAAAAGTTCGATATGCGTCGGGAGTCTTCTTTGTACTCTTCTCCTCCAAAACAATGGTATGGCGATTTATAAATACTCTCCTGATTTCCTTTCTTCCGTCTCTATGGGTATAAATAGAATTATTGGCCTTTTGGTAATGCGGCCATTAGGTAGTTTGACGTGTGATTCTCTTCCTGCTCCGGCTGAGGCATGTAGTGCTGAACATAGGATAAATTGAAGCAGTCGTTCTTCTGATAAGTAGGTGGTAGACGGTGAAATTATCTATAGGAATGTAGGACGTTCCTAGTATTTGTTACACTCTCATCCAGCAAATTTCTGGTGCTTTTGTGGCGTCCAAATAGCATGGTTGTTCTTCGAATTTCCCTTCATTTTCTTTCCGATGATTGCATGATTTCTGAGCCTGTATGCGATGATTTGCCTTGTTATTCAAAAAATCACCATGTTTTCCAATTCCTATGTTTATCGACGACTCTTTCGCGTATTTTTTGGAGTTATCTAGTGATTTATGCAATAAAAAAATACATTAAAATTATCATTATGAGGAGTGAATTTCAATCGTATTACAGCTCGCATCGTTCAACCACCAAAAGGTGGTGTGCGTATTCCGAATATGGTGCCACGAAATAAGAGTGCTAAAGAAAAAGACAAGTTATCAATTGATATGGTTGGCCCTCGAACTAGGAGTAGTCTTGCTGAGCCAATTTCTCCACTTGGTGGCTCTCGACGAAGAAACACGAATGTCGAACTAACTGCTAAGATTGGCCCCGATCATCAGGTAATTTAAAAGATTACTTCTTTTACAAATCATTGATTTATTTACCATTTTGTAATATATTAGTTGATAAAATTATTTTTCACTCTACATATTATGTACGGAAACAAATTTATTTCTAGGCTACCTTCGAGCCGTTTTATTCTAGTGATTTTGTAATTCCTTCAGTAGCTGATGAAGAACGTGAGAGGGAAGAATTGGTGTGTTTTATCTTTTGTATGTACTCTTACGAGCAGCTCTTGCATTTTCCAAAGTATCAGTATTCTAAAAAATCACTTGGTTTAATTTGTGAAGTAGTTTCATCGGCTGCTATATATTTTTGGAATAACAATTTTTGCATTGAATTCTGCCTTTATCTGCTACTATTTGTCTTTACGTGCTTTTTGGTATATATGCGATATATATATCGTTTTCAGATGTGGCTCCAAGAACCTAGCGGTAGTTCTAGCTATTCTAATGAAGATCTAGATGATGCCTGGTCTGCTATTCGTTCACAATACGGAGGAAAAATTGGACTAGATTCGGTGTGGAACAATCCCTTATCCTTCAGAGTGCATTTTAAACTTTTATATTCTAGGTGCTCTACTGTTTTATGAAACACAACTATAATATCAATGCACTTTTGGAAAATATCGAAGTCGAGCAGTGGACTAACTTACCGCAGCCTTTTGAAGAGTAAGTGATAAATTTTTTAGTTATCAATAAAATTATATGCGGTCCTCACTGGAGTTTTTATATACTTTAGTCCAGTTTATTTTATTCTTTCAACTATGTTGTATTCTATACTTATTTTATTTTCTTTGTTTTCGCTTATTACAGTCGAATTTCTCAGGTTAAACGTCGCTCAGCAGCGCGAGTTTGAACGTGTTCTTAAAGACTTAAAGGGGAAGAATTTTGTTTCCATTCAGGATAAATTTGTGAGGCATTATTTCCAGTTTTTCAACAAATGTCTTTTCGTATTGGTGTAGGTCTGCAAATGTATTACATTCAGATGCGACAATATTATTTGGGAGAAATTACGAAATACTACTACGACTCCAAAAGGCGATCTTGTGTGCATGAACGATATACACGGTGTACTTGCAGGGAAAGGTAGTTAGAATTGAGGTTATCAAATTTTCAGGTTCTCTACTTAACGAAAATTTTTTCTCTCCTTAGGCTTACAAGTGCAGTTATTGCGAAAGTGCCTCGTTTTGAATGTGCAAATTGTACAAAGTATTTATGGGAGGGGAAACAAAGACCAGCAAAGTATTGTGCAGTGTGCCAGCTATATTACGAGTGAGTTTAATTTTCATATTTTGGCGAGTATATTACGTGCTCATTTAAAGTTTCGTGCCTATGGAATGTATTATGTACCTTTGAGCAGTTATAAAACTTCGAGTTAGTTATTATTGGAAAATAATTCTAAATATCTTCTGCAGCAGTGTAAATTCTGCTACATTTTAAATTATTACCTGCTTCGTCTTCAAGTCAATCCATTATCTTTACTGCGGGTTAGCTTTGTTGCTATTGTTTATGCGAAAGGAGCGTTAAAGTTTTCAACAATTGTACGGCAGTAAGAATGTATCCTCTGTGGTTTCCTACGTCTTGCTGGAGAACCGTGCACTTTTTTTCTATCTCATTTTTGAGACAAAATTTTAGCAAAAATCATGTTTATTTTTATTTTTGGGGCATATCGCCACAATCTTTTTATTTAAAAATCATCACGTTGACGACTAAGTTTTCATTTTATTCAATAATTTCAATACGCAGTTTTTGATTGGGATTTGGTGTTCAAGACACACCGTTCGCTCTGCAGATATTAAGCTTTGCGTTCTTTCTATTTTGTTGATTTTGTCCAGGAGAAATGGCACGCATCGAACAGTTGCCGGAAAGTTATTCGAAGCAGATGAGAAGATTGTAAGACGTTGGGTAGAGCTGGAAAAAGAAAACAAAAGATTGATGTCCAGTGTGGAGGTATGTGCTAGTTTTTTTTTCAAAATCACCGTTGAACAGATGCATTTTCCGAATATAAATCTCAAAGTGGTTGTTCAAAAATTGGGTTTTGGTTGAAGTATTATTCATGATATGAAAAACAAGTAGTGAGTGAAGCACTGTTTCTAACAGAACAGATCATCTTGTCATGCTTAGAATGAGCTCTCACGAAATAGATAGTTAGAAATAGCGCTCTCTTAAAATTATTTTTTCATTCAATGCAATTGTATACATAAGGCTTCTGGTAATCACCTCACCTTACAGAGGGTCATATTGCTTTTTAGAAACAATGTTTATTGTTCTAGGTACTTGAATGGTTGGAAACAGAACGTCGTGAAGCTGTTACAGTAAACCCTGATTTTGACGAGGTTTTTTTGTTATTATATAATTTGCTGATTTAATACAGATCTTTTCACAATACTCTCGTGCATGTTGTTTTTCTTCGAAACTTTTTTAGTTCATAATAATATGGACTGTTGAACTGGAATTTTTTCTAGTGCTTAAACCCTGTGAAAACATGTTCCTTTCGGCCTAGAACTTTTTTAATAAAAAGGAGTTGTTAATGCAATTACATAAGCAGAGTGTTTGTTGGGAATGCAGTGTAGCATGTTAGAAAGTCAAATGTATTATGAACGCAATAATTGGATTACGCTGATGTCGACCTAAACATTGATAAGTACTATTGAAGAATTTGTTTGAGATCAGTAGAGAAAGTTGTTCGGTGTTTTCAAATGATTTCCTGTAGATAATTATGCGGTCTAATATGTAACACCTGCTTTCCATGATGCTTTTTCCGTGATGCTTTGTAACTACAGATACCAACGCATCCGGTGAAGAAGAAGCTCAAGGTCGAACAAATCATCGAATTAACCCAAAAGTTCAGGCCAGTGATGAATCAGAGGTGTGTTAAAGGTCATCTAAATGTGATTCACTCGCGTTTTTTGAGATGTGGAAATGTTGTTTTTTTTTCATAGTTGAACATGAGATATCTTGATTTGTTAATTGTTTTTCTTAACATTGACTGAAATTATTCTTGTATATTTGTATGCTTATGCCATAACCACTCCGAGATTCTGAAAACGTTTATATATCTTCTATTAGATAAGCGCCAAGTTGGTTTTCGAGAAATCCTTCTTCAGTTTCAAATGTATTTAGTTTAAGAACTTTTCCGAAACAGACTATTTTTAACGTTAGCACAGCACGTCCAAAAAGTCCGATTTCATCGTTTTCATGATACGAACGATGATTCACACCCGTAAATGTGTTTTACTAAAATTATATGAAAACTCATCATAATATTGACAAGTGTCCAACACGTGACATGATGACATATCAGTGACAACTCACTTTCTTCTGATGAAAATGTTTTTATTCCGTAGATAATGGAACTAATTTACTGTTTGATAATTTAATGATTACGGATAAGTATTATTAGGTTTTTTACTATCTGTAAAAAACTTGTTGGC
Source organism: Dictyocaulus viviparus (assembly GCA_000816705.1). NCBI lineage: Eukaryota > Metazoa > Nematoda > Chromadorea > Rhabditida > Metastrongylidae > Dictyocaulus > Dictyocaulus viviparus. The sequence goes on along the minus strand of KN716240.1, from coordinate 133,916 downwards.
TCACATCTTTCATTGATTTTTAAGTTATTTGTGAACTGTTAATGGTAATAACGCTTTTACTTTTCAGATTTTTATAAATCGGGAACAGTTCGAAAGTGTTCAGAAATTTGTATTTGTAGCATTTTATAAGGCGATTTTGTTTACAGTAATCTGTTACTTACATATTCCAACATAAACGGTCTGTAGAGATCACAGTGATCGGAAACTGTTTTAATTTTTTTCCTATTAGTTATTATAGTAGAAATCAGAAATGCATGCTTCCTCACAGTCAGTGATAAGCATAATTATATATGATGAGTCTTCTTTCTTTTTTTAATAAAAAGCCAAGACCGTAGTATTTTTACGCCTTTGACAAACTATTGAGGTGACCATTCACTAAGTGTACTACATAGTAGATTTACTTTTGAAAAAGTAGTTAGTGGTTAATGTTACAAAAAGAATGGTATCGTTGAATATCAACGCTAAATTTGTCAAGAATCCCATACATAATATTTCATATGTTTTAATTAATATTATTATTTACCTGTTCTATCTGTTGTTTATTTGTTGATATTTCTAAAGAAAATTTTTTGGTATAAGCAAATGGAATGATTTATTAAAGGTGTGCATTACAAAACGATTTCGGCAGCGTAGTGAGTCGGGTTGCTCTCGAAGGTTTCAGTGATGATGAGATTCTGAAAATCGTCAGAGGTGTGTTTTGTGCAGTTTCTCATCAACTCTTGAATTACAAACTTTTAAACTGCTATATTGTAGCTTTCAAAAAAGTCGGCAAAAAATTCGCCGAGGTTTCAAAGATTGTTGGGAATCGGACGCCACAGGAAATCTCGATTTTTTACCGACGCTACAGACTACAGTACCACCTGGATGCGGTATGTGCAGAACGTGTATTTTTTGACAATTTACGCAAATTTGTTTCCCGACATCATAGTTTGAGTGTGTAATTAATCATGTACAAGTTGTTTATCATGTAAATGTCCTGAAGTCGAATTTTTATAGGATCATCCTTTTGAATTTTGAATATATCACCCATTTTTTAGGTCAAATCTGAAAAAAAAAGTTATGTTTTAACCATTTTTCCGTGAAAAATCTAATCTTTCTATAATTCTATTAGAGATAAAGAAAAATTATGGGTTTGATCCAGTATGGTCTACAGTTAACGTTTGATGTTACAAGTATGTTATTTCTAGCTGTTCGAAAGTTCACGTAAAGCTGTCCTACCTCCCATCATTAGCGCTTCAACGTCGAAGAATTCCCATCCTGAAAATGGGTCCTCATCTCCAACACCGGAGCCTGTTTGTCGAAGGAAACGAGCCGGTTCGGATCCAACATATCCGGAAGGGGATATTTTGCCTATAAAAACGACACGCATTACGAGACAATCAGCTGCTTCAGTCCTTCGTCATCCGGCTGAAAAGGATCTCAATGGACGATCGTGACTTGCCTTGTTGATAACATGCCTTCTCGGTGATAATCTCAAAAAGAGCTCTGATGGAGAGTATTGAAACGTTAATCAGTGGTATTCTGTGATATATATAATATTAAAGTATGGAGTTTAATTTTAAATAAGTACATGAAAATTGAACGAATCTTCGGTCATTCGTTGCTAAATCGATCATCTTCCATTGAAAGCGCTACTGCTCAGAGTTCTAAACTAAAGTCATTCATTAGAGTCTTTTTTCTTTAATCTATTCCCACATCGTCACCTTTATTATTCAGAGTTATTCATATGTGTTTAGTGGGTATTAGTGTATGTAATGACGGTGTTAATTTTGCGGGTGTAAGATTCTTCACCTTGTTTATTCTACCGTAAATGTAAATAATTGTATATGTTTTTAATTTCATATAATATCATACCATTCATCATCTCACTTAAAGGCTTTATGAATTTGTAGATGATTTTAATTGATAGATACTCTGTACTTATTGATATTAAGGTAAACGCAATTGAGTATTAAGCTCGACTCCTTACAGTATACCTGTTTGTTAAGATATCGTTACGGTTGAATTATGTGACACTCGACCGTTTTTTTTCTCCTTTTTATCTTTAAGTGCTTAAGAATTTTATTATAGTGACAAATGATGTTACATGATGATTGTGATTTTAGTTTAAATAATGATTTATTTCAATCAATTGAGCTCGTTGTTTCCTTATTTGAATGTTATTAACGCGGGTGTTGTGATTATTCAGTTCGACGATAATCACCATTATGCACGAATCCCGCTTTGATGTTTCATTAAGCATTTGCTATGTACTTTACACTTGTGATCTATTGTCGTTTTTTGTTCAATCAAAACGAATGCCCCTCTAAAGTACCATTTCATTTTGTTAATTTCGTTCTAATTTTGCGGGATAGATTCATATATGAACAACATGCTCAGTGTTAACGATTCTGTGAAATAAAAAGAGTTCTAGAAAAGAAAACTGAGAAGTTGGTTTCATTCTGCATAAATCAATGAAAAAAAGTTCAGGAAATAGAGGTAGAGTAAGGTTATGTATACATTTCCTGAGGCAAACAGACCGGAGAAAAGTAACATCGGATGGGAATGGATCATGGATCAAAAGTTTCGGAAAATCACTAGTGTGCTTTCGGAAATAGACATGAATATCGATACCGTAAGACTCCTCTACTGAAATTATGAGAACTGACGTGTGTTTGGGAAAACTTATAGCACCAAACATTCGTCTTTAGTTGAATGGTATGAAAAAATCTGCTGAATCGAGTAAATCCTCAGTGTCAGTATGAGCGATTTCGCAAGAAGATCACTTATGCAGAGGTTCTAGTTTCGACGTAATTAAAAAGGATTGAAATAAGCTGAAAATGGATAAGTACTACCCATTAGATGGTAATGGTCAACTCGTACACATTAAACTAAAGGTTACTGTATGCTGCTTTTCCTCACTCAGCACTAGGAAACATGATGGATGTCGAAGGAAAAGCATTGATTACTTTATGAATTTTAGGCCGAAAAAAAATAAACAAAGACTATATTAATATTTTAGGTTGTCTATGATAATTGGGTTTTTTTCTCTCCCACTGGATTTGCAGAATAATAAGAAAGTGTTTTCTGATGAATATAACGGAAGCGTCGTGTTGATGATCCATAATAATTTGCGTATATGAAATAAATAGTATGATGGCCTTCAATGCCGAACACTTCACGAATGACTGCGGCTCAGGATGCATATGTGGGTCAGGAAACGACCATCGGACTCACTAGGGAGAGAAGTTCCTCTTTATATCACTTCCGACAAGTAGAGATGGTAATTCTACGGTTCACTAGAAGCTAAAAACTATAAGATGAGTAAACGAGGAAATAGTGTGGAGAAAGTTTGATAGCTTATTGATTAGAGGATAAGTGATGAAGCTTAGCAATAAGGTCGTTTTGTTCTTCTTCTTAGTTGTATTCATAATGCTTTGAATTTTAAGAAGATTCGTAGAAATATACGAATGCTTCATTAGTTCATCTAATGATTTCTTTTTATTCATTATTGTTTTTTTATAATGCTTTATAAGTTTGATCTAAATTTATGATTACTGGACGAATTAGAGCTTGCTTTATTCAAGGGAAGGGAATGAGTTAAAATGATGGAATCGTTTCTATCATGACAGAGACGGTAAGCATTGTCTTACGGTATATAAATCAATCGATAAAATTCCCAAAAAGTATCACTTTGAAACTTTGAAAGATTTCGAGAAGTAGTTAGAATTGTGCGAATGGTCAGAATACTCACAAATCCTCGCCAATGATTTCGTTAGTTGTTTCACAAAATACAGCTTACATATACTAAAAATTAATAAATATATGAATTCTGAATCGTTTATGTATTTGAATGTATGTAAAATGCAAATGTTAAGCTCATGAGGAAACAACCACAACAAGAAAATATAAATAATCTTACAAAAAGAAAATAAGAACAATTGATTTCAAGCTGTCTGTTTTAGAAGAGGACATTAGGACACACTAGTAAATCGCGTCTTGAACTCGCTTTAGTAAATCAAAAAGTTGTTAGCAGTTTTGTTATGGACTATTTGAAAGAAGCTTGATTTAAATAATCGTTTCGTACTCGAACCTCCATTGAATAAATTGGAATAAATTACTCATATATTGAAAATTTCTCTATATAACTATGCTGACATATATTTCGGTATATAATAGAAAATAAGTCACTTAAAAAATGGAACAAAAAAAACAAATGAAACCGAGTTGAATCAATCGATAAAACCGTTTCAGTTTTTCGATACGCGTTAGTTGACGGAGATCAGTATCGATCGATACTCATAAAAATACTGCTCGATGCTCACGAATAGTTTACATTATTATACAACTACTTACCGTATATAGGAACTTATTGGAATTTTTCAAATCACTAATCACTATGTTTGAAAAAGTTGTATTTAATTGATAAATGTTATCTATGAAGGATGCTTTGCATTAGATAACCTTCGGCGTTAATCGATCTCTGTGTGATGTGCTGCTTACACAGTCATCTTCAGCTTCATATCGTGGCTTTCGAATGCGAGACTGTTCCATTCAATGATCTGAGTAGATCACTCGTCAACAACTTAATGTTGCTTATCTTTTCAGGTTGTCTGACAACAGTTAATCAACTTCAGAGATCAACTTGGAGTACTGTTTACCAAGATCGAAACCAGATTATTTGAACCTTTTCATTGTTCTTTCCGGAAGCATGTTGATGATCTAACACAACATTCTACAACATTCAAACGGTAGATACCAAAGGTATACGATAAGCGATCAATTTCGGCATAGAACACAATCTCTGAGGGATACGACATGTATACCACTTCAATACGACGCATGGAGATGATTTATCTGATCTCCACAATGACACGTCGACCAACCTTTGACACAACAAAAATATATTGTTAAATTTAATCCACGTACTTTTTAAACTCAATTCATACATTTATTGATTGATGAATTTACAAGAAATGATTGTAAATAATTATTAGTACTGAATAAATTGCTTCACATTTTCGTAAAAAAATCGATTTGAAACATTAGTTATGCAAAAAAAATGTCATTATATAAACGAAAGCAAGAAAAAAAGTCAAGCAGTTCTCTTACTACTAATTAATTCACTCTACACTTAGATCATATGAAGTATTTAGTGGCCGTAGAATGAGGGACCTAAGTAACTCAATTGGTTACTACAACACACCGCACATCTGTAGATGAGGATCGAAGTTCCGTCTAAGGTCCCAAGTCTTGCGATTAACTCAGTATTATTAGGAATATTAGAAGAAAAGAGAAAACATATCATAAGCAGTAAGTTGACCTGAGGATATTTCAATATTCGGCTTATCTGAAGACATTTATTCCTGCAGTGTGGGTTTTTCTTCGGATGTCATGACAAAAACAACATTCTTTATCATATGTGGTTTACAATCCCTCTATTTTGCCTCATTTTAAGAGAATTCTGCAATGTATAATGATTTTCCTTTGTCGTATGGTTAACTACAGTAACTTTGTACAGTTACTTGTAGATTTCTCGAACCTTACATTACGTTATGAACTCGTCTAATAAGAATTTTGCTAATTTTCAAGTATTCCTCTTCTTCTTAATCATCTCTTCAAAACACTTCACTCATAATTCCTATGGAATAAAAATAGTAGAAATTTAAACTTTAAAAAAAAATCACATTCGCCTAAATACTTGGAATGTGAAGAGTCGTTGAAATGGTGGAAAGCTAAAGCTGCTATTGCTTTTAAGCTTTTAACGGCTTTTTTAAGCTTCTTAAGTACAATAATAGTGCTGAAAAAATTATACTCGACTATAACAACGTGTGAAGGAAAAAAACGTTCAGCCATGCCTTAACCCTTAGACTCATATAACTCTTTTGATGGGTTCTAGCTATATGACAGTACGAAATAAAATAAATGAAAAGGTCGGCTGTGAAGTATCACGACTACATTTGAAAGGAGCCATCTGAATAAGTATACCTCCCTTCTAATCTTTGATGTTTGATATTTTATATTGATCGTGATAAGAGTAATCTCTGATCTATTCAGACAACTATAGAATTTGTATTAAAGCTTTTTTCGATAAAAATCAAAAGCTTCCGAAACTTTAGTACTGGGTGCATAACTGGCTGATGATATCTTGCTAATTGTTGACCTCATCAAGATTTACGATGACTCAGTCCGTAGGTATTTTGCTTGTAGAGTGACTTCAAGTAACTCATCAGTGTCAACTCAATGCTCTTCATTCTTTTGGAAATGTTTGATAATTAGTAGCCTGTCGGATAGACGAAATGTTGTAGATGATTACATGCTTGCTCTCATACCAACTTTACAATCGGCTGACGGCGATTTTCATTCGTTTTCAACCAGGTTTGAATTTACGGTGTAGTTATTGTACAAAGAGGGACCACATTGAGGTCTATACGAGTTTGTTTTAAGGAATAGAAATCGATATGAGTCTGAAATGAACTAGATAGTTGCCGGTAGCGATGTATCGGAAGTATTTTCATTCTGTCTTATCTTCGTATATCTGTTAAAGATAATACCTAGATAATTTTACGAGTCTAGACATCTTTAAAAATTTACAACCTCATCTGAATATCGAAAGATCTTATCTGTTTGTTGATGAGACCAAACCACCAAGTTCTTACGATATCAGTAACAGTCATTTTATCAATCAGCTGTTTGCTCTCCACTTTTACGCCTTATGAAGCTGATAGTGATCTTTGGTCTAGTGTTTTGTCATCATAAAATAATTTTATGCTGTTAAACAATAATATTTACATAAAGGCTCTAATTGGCAGATACAATAACTCAGCTAACAATGCAAACAAATAAAGTAATAAATAATATTTACATATTAAAATATATAATACATAGGGAAAAAAAATTATCACACTCATTTAATTCAGCTATATTCACCTCGCCCAGTTATTATTTGAAAATTTAATAAAATACATATACAATAATATAATTTAGAAATATTTTCATTTATGTTTTTTTTTACACCAAAAAAAACATAAAATCAATAATATAAAATTTTCATAATACGTAGGAGTTTCAATCAAGATGATTAATATGATTTCTGTCATACTGTAGTTTTGTCATACTGTAGTGCTCATAGCGATTAAAACTAGTAGATATAATCCTTACTTATAATAATTAGAGGAAAAACGCATGAACATTTTGGTAATGAGGAAAATATCGATAGTCAACAACTTAAGGTATCGATTGAAAATCGATAGATGATCAAACGGATGTGCTGTTGTACGAGTGAAAAATTTGTAACAAATAGAAAAAACAAAACAAAGTACAGAGCAAAATTAGGGAACCATACACGAGGGTAAATAATGTGAGCTTCAAACATTTTAAGTTGGAGCTGGAAAGTTATAAGACAGAAAAGAGAGATAGACTCACTCAATCAACCTTTTCGTCATTGTTCAGTACGTACTGAATTTTTTGCTCAGAATAAAATATCGCAGCTAAGTTTCCATAAGGCTTTTTAGGTGAAGTATTTAACGTTAAGAGACAAGTTTGAATCGTTGAAATCATTTGTTATCTAAAGTTATGCAAAATTTCTTTTGAATACACATGAAATTATTATCGATCGAGCTATTTCTTCTGACCAATCTTTCTTACTGAAAGGAAGTTATGAGAACTCATAGCTGAGTCCAATTGCTTGTCTTGTAATAACTAACTACATGGTACTCGTTATGTTGTTGTGGTTATTTACTTCTTCTTTTTGTAATACAGTTTACTTCTGGCAAATTAGTACTGTAGAGGTAGTGAGTACAATATTTTTTTGATTTGTATTATTTGAGAATCTTAAATCCGTTCAATAAGTAAAAAGTGCTATTTGAAGCGTAGATCAATATGATCATCATATTGAAGATGAAGATTATGAAGATTATTTAAGGTCGTTTATGATTAATAATGACAATAAGCTGATTTAAAACCTATGAATCATCGTGAGTCGGTTGATGTGAAGCGGTTGTTTCACTTACTGACAGCCGTGAATGTTATTTGTGGTGAGTTATAGCGGAATAAAAGTTCATTTTGAGAGCATTTTCCTCAAAGCTCACAACTCAAATGATTCACGTTAACGTAGATGTTTGACAATCCACTTTATCGTAATAATAATTCTAGCAGAATGAATTAACGTAGTTCTCAATTTGAACGTAATCTGACCGTTACTTTCCGAACACTGCCGGCACTCATATGTCGAAGTACAAATTCCTAAACAGAATGATCGATCAATTCAATCGATCAGCTTTTGAATTGCGTTTCTTTGCCTCCTCCTCTTTTGAATTTTACATAGATCAAAAAATACGTTATAAGAAAATCAAATAAGTTACAGAATAGTATGAGTGTGAAATAAAGCATCTGTTCTGTAGGAACAGACATTGTCTTTTATTGTTGCGTAAGCTTTAGTATCGATATGTTCCTTCTTTTTTGAGAAATGATTCGGTTGAAACTGTTCCAATCGATTATCAAAATGATTATCATTCTTTTGTGATGAAGCTGTTCTTGAGTATCCAAAACAAATTGATCATTCAGGCGCCTTACTGGCTCATCGAGGCTGAGAGATGTCCTTGAAAGAGATGTCCGCATCTGTCCTGCTATGCATAGCGTGGGGTCCAACCTCTCAGCAGGGTTTCACCAGATGAGGAGTTTGATCTTTTGATTTAGATTGTAAAAAACTTAGAGATAACCTATGCCAGGATTTCCTACCGTTCTAATTATATATGAAGTTACACAATGCTAATATCGTTGTGATTCATTGAGGTCAGTGATTGCTAGTGGTGAGAAACCGAGAACCTTCTAAAGGCGTTCTCAGGACTCCAAGGATTATCGTATTGAGTTAACAAATACTTTGAGTGGTTAAATTGCTAGGATACGCAAAGAAGATGTGAGTGCAGGTGGCCATGCAAGTATCTGAGTATGTAAAAAATTTGCATAAAAATAATTTACAAGCTTCATTAGAAATTTTGAAGTGTATTATTTTAGAGGAGCATGAAATATTTTTTAAAGTGATTATTTATATTGAATTGAAAAATGTCTTTTTTTTTAATAAATTTCTCATATAAGGTATGAAAGGTGATTCCTAGGTGTCCGTAGAATTTTGACTGTTTCATTTCTTTGTTTATTTAAAAGCTTTATTATTTTTGGAATCGATTTGATAGAAAAAAAAACAATTGCTGAAGAGATAAATATTTCAATAAAAAGGCTATGACGATTCAAATTTGACGATTTCTTCCTCAAATAATAGGCTTCATGTTATTATAATATATGAATCGATTGATATTCGAAATATTCAGTGAGGTAGCGGATTATTATGATGTCGTCCTCAGAGGTTGATCAGTTTATTATGTTACGGTAGTGAGGTTTATCACGATCCGGTTCTTCTATAGCATTTGTTTTTACCTGCATTGTTTTGTTTCGAGCTGAATTTTTGGAATAGTGAGTTTAATGCACTCATGAGGTTACAGTAATCAAATATGAAACTAACATTTATTTGTTTAATACACGATAAATACAATATACATATGCATAAGAAATTATATGCAAATTAGTTTCAGCTTTTTTCTATCCCATAATGTTCATCATTCCGCAATAGTCAGAAATGCCACTGAAATTCATAAAATTATTAATGACAGATGAGAACTGTAACGACTTTTCATTTTTCAATAAAAAAAATAACACACAACACATCCTCAAATGAAATTCATTGATTTTTTTTTTGTCTAGAGGGAAAAAATCAATACCATATGAAATGAGTCATCAAAAATCATTGGAAAAATCAACTATATGTTGTTATATAACACTCATTCGATTGAGTTAACAGCAAAATTGGACACTTTAGACGAGAGTCTAACTCATATCCTACAGATATTTGCCCTCATGTGAATGCAAATCTGGTAACATACGCGGATTTTTTCGAGTATGAGTAGAGTAGTAGTAGTTTCGAGTATGAGTATGAGAGTTCAGTTAAGATTTGTAAGCAAAAAATGTTACGAGGTAAAAAGTGAGGACTCAGAAAATCTTCTTTAAAAAGTATTCAAGAACCAAATTTGTGACAAAAAGTTGAGTTCATTATCGATCGATGTGCTTATGAATTATAAATTTGTTTATGTATGTATTTATTCATATAAAAAGCATCGCTGGAAAAAAAACGAAATTTTTGGCGCGTTATATTTGAGGAAAAAAAGGGAAAGAAGCGATAGATATTTGAAAAATTCCACTGAATTGGCACATTTATAATGTAATCGAATATCAATAAATAACAGCAATCAATACTTATGTTTTGCTCAGTAATTTTGGTAGACTATCAACATAATGATCGATATCCTCGTTATGATTGCTGTAAGCCTCACGCGTAACTCAAATCCGGATCTCGTTGATCGCAGATTTTTAGGGTTTGTTGTGTTACAGATTACCCTACTGAGGCCTTTATTCTTTGATTCATTTGATTTTGGTGGATAGGTTATCATCCCTCATCACTCGATATGTTATCTTTTTCTCGTTCTCATATTTATTATCTAACATATTTACTAAATTTAAATGAAGCATTCATAAATGATCATATGGACCTCCGGAGTAGTTCATGGCATGTCCGATCGGAAATTTGTGAAATACTGGTTCCAGCCATGCCTCACCTCAACCTCTATATTGATTGACTCAGCATCGTGAGAATATCATTTATAGGAATATAAAGCCATTATAAGCTTTCATAGCTAGCAGGTAAGATAAATAAATAATTATAATGTACGATATCAAAATGATCGATACATATGTTTTCAATTAACAATAAAAGCAAATACATATAAATCACATATTGTATCTAGTTTGCGCTCATTGAAAATCCTCATGGCTTGATTTCTATTTTAGCCTCATAAAATCATAGACTACTTTTGGGTCGACATGACAAAATAAGTTTTGGCGTAGGTGAGTTCGCCTTTAGCGTCATCACGTGAAGCTGATTGAATGCGAATTTGATCTATACAATGACTTGAGGTGATCACTTTTACCAAGTCACTGTTGCTTAACCTGAGGGGCTTCTCTGGTGCTGAATTACTGACTTTAGAGCGATGGCGTATCAGGTAGACCTGAGAGCGGATGCGAACAGCTCTTTCTCACATTTCGACACCTTCTCATCATTGCGCTCTACTATACATACCTCATTTAACTGAATGCTAATGATAAACTCACTTTACTCCTGCTTTACTGGAACACGTGCATAATTCACCAATTTCTTTCTTCCAATTGACAATACGTGAACATTGTCGTATAGCCAGTTTTGCATTACGGTCGGCAATATTTGGTTCACCGCTGAAAAAGAACGTTAGTAAATCATGAAATTATGTTTGATCTTTGATCATCATATATTCATCGCTTTATTTTTGACTTATTCAGTTCTATTCTCCTCTCGTTGTTGTAGCGTTCATATGAATTATGCTAGATGGCTTTAATCCTCAAAAGTGGTTAGTAAATCATTTTATTTATTGTATATTTAAGGATAAATCAATTGCTAGATAGTAGAACGAACAAATATCACAACATTGATTGAATTTATAAGGCTTATCATTGTGATTTCTAATCATTACGGATTATAACTCTAGTACTATACATGCAAATGACGTCATTGAGTGATTAATACTAGAGGCATGAATTTTACGGAGATAACGAATCACTTAATGTAAGACATTATAAGTCTTGGTGTAGATCGATCTTGTTGCCAGATACGCCCACGTATTTGTATTTATCATGATATCGTGGATGTCATTGTCTGTTCGACACAACGGATTGAGGTGAACAGTTTATACTAAGTCATTGCTGGTTATCTTCTTAAATTTCGTGATACCAGTATTTCTCATCGTCCCTCAAGGATCTGTTTTGATAACAGAGGAATGTGAGTAAAATTAGCAGCACTGACTTCCACTCGACTCACTTTATAGATCAAACTCGTATTCTACCACCTCCACAATATCACGTCGAACACGAATGCTTCGGAGCATCTCGTAACAGAAATCAATCAACATCTAATCTACTAATGTGATTAATGAGTCAATGAAGTCATTCAATGAGTACTGAAATATTCCAAGTGAATACGACAACTACAGAAAATATTCTAATAGCACTGATTTTTATACTCTAAAATATCCTTACATATTAATACATATGAAATTAGGCCGTACAGATCGACCAACTGAAAGCTGTAGTTCATTAGTTTTCTATAAATAATCTACCATAATATTTTATGATAGTTAGCCGTCCAAACAAATCGATAATCTTAAGGAATACTTCTAGAAGGATACTGTAATGAGCTGTTTTCAGTTATTCTAACAGCTGTGCGATTCATATTTATCTGAATACAGTAATTTTTCAGATAGTGAATTATAGACTAATCGATAGAAGTTAAAAAATTATGGCAATTATAAAAAACTTAAGAATGATTCTATTGATGCTTAATTGTAAAAATTCGTTAATAATACAAATAAATAAACAAACAAATAAATATGAACGTAAGATTTACATAGACAATACTTTTAGCAATATTTTTGGGTATTTAGTGCAGAATATTCATGTATATTTAGTAAACAAAATGCTCAAATGATCTATTAATGATATTACACTATCTGTAATTACGCTGAGTTGGCCGCAAAACTCGGAACCTCAAGCGGGATTCGAACTCACACTTACAGATATCCGGCCTGCCGTGCTGATCCATTACACTACCGAGACACTCGCTCTACGATCACTCAATGATCTATCAATTACAAATATATAAATAAATATATTCATTTATTTATTTATAAGCAAGATATACAGTAGGGCCGAGTGGTACGGTATGAGATCGCTTAGAAAAGCTTAGAGTATAGCACTTTAAAAAAATGCGAAAAACGTGTCTGTTATTTTTTAAGAGTTATACTTTTTAAGAAAAGGCGCTTATGCTTTCAATATTCTTCCAGATCGATCTACTATTTTTTATCAATTTTCTTATCACGTTGTAACAATATCAACAGCAGAAATACTTAATATGATCTCCTTAATGAGGTTTCAACTCAATCTTAAGGATTTGTTGAAAATTTTCAAATGGAATAACAGTAAAGTGCTAAGGAGAACAAATATTAGCTCTTAATACGGTTAAAGAAAAATTAAAACATCGCTTAACTAAGCTTAATGATTACATCTACAAAACAATAGAAGACTCAATAACGAGTGCTAAAAATGGAGAATTGACTGCGTGAGGGAAATTTTATGTATATCATATGCACTATGCTTCGTCAATTATCATATATGATGTGTCAGTCTCCAAGATAATATAGTTGAATCGTTGAGTGATTGCTTAAATGTGGTGTGATTAAAGTAATGGGAAAAATCATCACACCGTAGTTTTCCTAGATGCCGGTACGAGCTTTAGGTGAGTCTCTGAGTCATGTGACTAACTCATTTACGTGAAGCTGATAGGAAGTGAGATAAAAATCACTTTGAAGGGTATTTGTTAATCGTTGAGATCAAAAGAAAAAAAACTTCTCTAATCGATAAAATCAATCTTACCCTTTCTTGTCGAAACAATAACCGTCCTTATTTTTCTCTATAAAACAGTCTTTCACACAACGTGCCACTGAAGCTGCTGCACTGACCACTTGCTTAACAAAAATTTTCTGAAAAAGAAAAAAAACACAAATTATTTTTCTATTATTTATTTGTTTGTTGTTAAATAACTTAAAACACATCACATACTAAACTAATGCTATGTTTGTTTTTAATTGTTCTACACACTACCAACTAACTAAAACTGTTTTGTTTTTTCGAGTATTGTTTACCGTTGTGTCGTATGAAAATATACGGTAGTAGTTGTCGAGCTCGACAATACACTTCATATGATAACGTCACATAGATTAAAAACCAATTCAATCGATAAGTTTTGTTTTTCATCATGTAAATGTTTTAGTTATTGTTCATGCAAATGGTTAACGAATCCATCTAAATAGATTCTACTATGAGAATTCATTAGTGATTAGCTTCATTAGTATTCAGAATAACAACGATGGATGAAGCAATATCGATCCAAAGCTTATCCGTAGTTGAGGATACGAAACACCAATCGGAAACATCCAGAATTATGTGTGCACCTTTTCTAAATTCCATAAAATATAGTTTTTTTTTCTCCACTCGTTCTTATTTTTCATTTCAATTGAATTCTCCTTATTCCTCAAGCTTAATAACTCGTAAATCAATAAATGACGTCGGTTTTTTTTCTCTGATGACAATCAATCATGAGCAAATTTCTTACCCATGCAAAAACAAATAAAATCAACGTAAATATTTGTAACAGCAATAAACAATAACAATGACGATGATGATCTACCATAATAATGATAAAAGAGAGAGAAAAACTATAAATAACAAAAGTAAACAAAAACGCTTCTGATATCAAACAGAGCCGAAAAAAAAATAAACACTCATCGATTTTCTTCCACAATGAAATAAATAAACCATTGAGGAAAAATAACTACGTTTGAGGCTTAGGGAGAGTGAAAAAAAAAATTAGTACAACTATACAAAAAAAGATTCACGTCTATCTTTTGTAATTAATAAAAAATGTAGAAAAAACGCAAAATGATTTAAAGCATTTCAGTGAGAGCGTTTATATTCCTCACTTTATCGAGATATATCGCTTGAATATAACTCATTCAATTTCTACTTCCTCAAGATTGAGGCAAAAATTACTTCTTATTTCTGAATGTTATTTTATTTTGACCTTTTATTAACTATATTATATTGATTTTTACATCGTATACTTACATTGTTTATGAAATTCTTGAGAAGTCCGCAGCCGAAATCGTGAACGACATCATTGACGAATGACGAAGACGAATGGTTGTATGGATTTACATGTAGCGCTCTTACCTTATTGATCAAAATTCTTATGAATGACGTCATTTTGGGGAATAGCTGTCAATTCAGTTCGACGAATGACCGAACGATTCGGATGATTTCAGGAAGTCATCGACTAGGTCACCTGCCTACGTCACACTCGAATTACATCAGTAGTGGCTTCCACTTTTCTTCTCTCATTCTTCTCTCATTAGATTAAGATAAGCTTTAGCATTGATCACTTTCTGCTGTGCTATGCGCTCACGCTTTTTTGTTGAATCTGACTCGATGGTGGTTGAATGTGAGTTTGATCCATAAAGTGACTTGTGCTGATCACTCGTATTGCTAACCTTCTGAGATTTCGCTTGCATCGACATACCGACACTGTAGGGATGGAGGGCTTCGTAGTTCTAAAGGCGATTGCGAACCTCATTCCAGAGTGCGTTACACTGTGAAACACCTCCACCACTGCGTCACACAATTACTGTTTGGTAAGCCACAAAACTCGAAGCCTTTGGCGGCGCTTTTAAGATGCAAATTTCTTGCAGCTAACTCAAAAACGAGGTCGACGCAGTATCATACTATTGAAATCAGCTGTAATTGGAAGAGGATAATAGAATTACTAGGTTGTTTATTTTACTTGTATTTTGTGTTTTTCGTTGTATATCAAAAGAGAAAAAGATATAAACACTAGCTTAAGCATCTCATGATGACAATTAAGCTAATTACCTTCATATTATTCGAAGTGACAGAATTCAGAAACGTTTGAATTTGTTCGTTTATTAAATTCTCGACACGTTTAATCATATCAGGATAATCATAGGTTTTCACATGCGTTAATCTTGCCTTCATCTCATCATCTTCACATCTGAAACAGAAAAACATAAAAATATTTGTCAAAAATTTTTTATTCAAAATGAAAAAAATGATCTATTGATTGCGTTAGATTGAGGTATTGAACTTCACTATATTCGCAGTGGAATATTGATTCCTTATTGATTCCTCATATGGATCGAAGGGATAATTGAACACAAATTCCGGCAATACGAAGGTAATAGGGTCAATTGCTATTCACTCATTTTCAACATGACGAGTACTACAGGTAATCTGTTAACCTCGCAATCGACGTACTTCAAATATATAGAGAAGAGTTCGTTGCGACCTTTGAGTGAAATGACCAATCGATTTATTCACCTCCCCGACAAACATTACCGTATACCCAAATGCTGTATTCTAAAAGTTTTAATAAAGCACTTTGTTTTTTAAGTACTCCTTCTCTTATTACACATTTTAATGAGATCATTATGGAGGTGTTATTGAGGAATAACACAGAAAGTTCTTTATGTTTGACAAAGCCCTGTTATATGGTGAGAAGAGTCGATGAGTAATAGACGAAAAAAAAAAATAGCTTTCAAATTATAACCATAAAGAGGGCAAGGACAAGTGTTCCCTCGTACAACCTCATTTATAATGAATATGGGCTAGTTCCTCATGTCATGAATCACGTCATGAACCTGAGTTCATAAACTGGAAACGATTAACGATTCATTGATGACGTATGAGAGGAGAAGACCAGCACCATTGATTGTGCTAATGTGAGAAGGACAAAACTCATCTGATGAGAATCATTTTTATTCAGAAGTACTGAAGAGATATTGTAGAATGTAAAAGAAATAATCTGCTATACCGTTATAAAAAACAATTTCAGTCATTGGCAATCAAATTACTCCGAACATTTTAGAATCTTCCTCAAGCAGTGGTGGTTTTAGTTTTTGAAACGTTGCATATGCAAATTATTCAAATAAAGTAAAATTTTATGTAATGAGTGAAAAGCTGAATAATCTTATGATTGATTTTCATCAATTTCAAATATATTCAAAAATTTTCATGGATTATGTTTGATATTGAAAATATTGATTACATTTTGAGTTTCAGTTTATGCATTTCGAGATCAAATCAATGTAATGTAGTGATGAGGAGAAAAACTCAAGAGTTAGATAGAACTGAAATGATATAGAGAATGTTACAGTAAACTGTTAATGCGTGATCAGAAAACTTGCTTAACACTACCGTACGATGAACAAAAAGCAAAATCTTCTTAATCAATATGACTCATATTACAATATGATAAACTAAGCTTATTACAATAATTTGTTACTGATTATTACAATAAGGCAACTAAAAGATGCGTTGGAGGTCGCGAGATCATCTTAACTTTAGTGAGTTTTGTGAGGTTATTGAATATGAGTTTGATCCATACATTGACTTCAGCCGAGCAAACTCTATCAAATCAACAATGCTTACTATTCCAGATTATTTTGCAACTATTTTTACAGGTCCTGAAAAGATGGCAGGTTTGCCGTGATTGGCAACGGATGCGAGCCTGCGTCACACTGAAATATCTCCTACGATAGTCCTCTGCGCCATCGAGTTAGATATGAAACTATTATGATCTACAAAGTACTAAAGATTTCTTATAACACTTCGTAATAGTTTATTTTTCTATCATAACACTCATATTACACGTGTCATTCAAAAATTTTTACGTAACAGTAGAAATTTTGTTAATAATTCTTTATGCTTTTGATACCTTTAGTGATAAGTCAAAATACCTCAGTCATAGTTGTTTTGAACTCATTAGAAGAGGTACTTTTGATCTGTTGTATAACAGTGATTCTTTATTCATATTTTTATTCCTCAATTTAGTATTTTAGAAAAAAATTCGTTCATATTATTAGTAATCAATTAAGTCACGCTCTACCTATTTACAGTAATGGCAGAATTGGGTGTGGTCAAAAATAAGTGACGTCATCAGGATGTATGATTCGATGTCATGATTTTCGCCTGTTTATGACGACGTTATGGAATTTTAGCAAAAAGAAATAAAAACTGACTTACGTAACATCTGAAAATCACGTGAATTCAGAATTAACGTGACGTTTTTAGCATGAATTTTTAAATATGTTCTTGTTGTTCTTGAAGTAGTTCTATGGTGCATAATATTTTTTACAAATAATTTTAGCTCTTGGCCTTCGTTATACATCTTATTACAACGGGAAAAATTCATTGGGACCATTATTTCTGGATATAGTTGTGGATTTCTACTGACCTAGGGCAATATAAATTTATCGTTGTAAAGAAAGATCGTGCCCATAATGCGAAAGTATAACTAGTATAACTAGGGCAATAACTAGTCACTCATTTTGTTAGTGAAGCTGTTCGTAGTGGCACTCTCTACCTCATTTTAAAGCGTTCGAGATCAGCTTCATTATTGATCTCTATTGCCATATTGAATTATAGATTCTCGTGAGGGGAGCAGCAAAAGCAACTTAGTTGACAACGATAACGGTAGTACACAATACGAAGTATACATATGTTTTGGCAACAAGCCAACTTATATCGATCGAAATATGGTTTGTAAATAACATAACAATAACTAATAATGATATTCTATCGAGGTTTTTTATGAACTGAAATGCTTACAAGAATAAATAACCTCAAAAAAAAACCTCACGAAAATACGAGTGGTTCGGAATGTGTGTAAAAGGCGGAAAAAAAGTAAACTTATTCAGAATTATACGAGAAATTTTCAATGAAAAATATTTAAAATAACTATAATCGATACTGTACTAATTATTGTTTACATAAATTCATTAAAACATTTTGTACTTTGACTGTAAACAAAAAAAAACACCACTTACGCTTTGATTTTTGTACGAAAACACGTGATGATTTCACCAACAAAATCACGACGCTGTTCAAAACACACACGAAGCTTATCAGGATGTTCCGTTATGGAGTACTGAAATCAGTACAAATGCATAACATATGAGGAAAATGAGTAATTTCAACATGCATTTCTAGAACAACTTTGTTAAGTTGCGGTTGATTGAGTCGCGACAAGGTTCTACTGAGTTAAGTAAGTTTTTTTTTTGCTTGGGAGGGAAATCGACAATCAGTTGGTTGAGGATCAAATGATATAAAACAGATTAGTGGTTTTTTTTTACTACGCAACGATACTATTTATCAAAAGGTGATTATGAGTTTCATTGACATTATCAAACATCAGAGTTAAAGGGGGAATAAATGAGGAAAAAGAATAACTCCCACGAACAAATCTTATTAATTAAAATCAATCGTCGAATTACAAACAAAAAAACGATTATATATTGAAATTTCAAATAACTTCTTGAGATGTTGACACCGCGCGAAAGGAAATTTCATCCTCAGGAGTGGAAAAGATGACGTCATCCCCAAGAGCAGAAAAAAACGTAAAGTAAAATAACATCGAAAGAATAAACAATGTCTACCGAATTGATTTGGTCCCAACATGGTACGAAACACTCGAAAGCTTGTTGCTTAGCCGATTCATAACAGTCGGACATTTCTGTACAGCTGCACTGACGAACAGTTTCCTCTCGACGCGATCCATGAAGTACATCGATTGTCGATCTTGAGATCTTAATCGATAGTATTGAGGTAAATTTATAACTCTAACCATATTTATATAACATAATATTAATTTAAACGTATTCTATGTACATTTTATATGTTTATATTTAAATGAATTCAAAAATTATGAGACCTAGGGAAGGTTGTGATTAGCGCTATCATAGGAGGCAATTCTCAGTCCCTTACAAAATTTTAATACATAAAAATCCAGTCTATAAACTTGTAAGAACTACTTGTAACTATAAATATTAATGAATAAATAAGTAAATATTTGAATATACTTTTATAAATACTTGTCGTTTATCAGCATTTGGATGCCGCAGGGCATTGCCAGATGGCATAGATGGCATGCCATATTTACTAACATAACATCGAAGTATTTTCTAGCATTCGTAATGATTTTGAGTTAGTCGCAAGACTTTAAACCTCAAGATTAACTCGATTCCCCATCTATCGATGCAAAGTCGATCGTGTTTGAAGCAACTGTGGGACATCTGTCACTGCAGGTTCGAGTCCCATCTGAGGCTTTGTGACTAACTCAGAATAATTACAAATTTTAGAACATTACTACAACCTATCATATTTTCATTGAAGATGAGGTAATATTTTTCAGAGTGATTTTTTTCTTATAATCATATGACATCATCATTTTTTTTTATTCGCTTCGATTTCTTATTAAAGTTTTTCAACTAAATTGTTAAGGACAGTACTGGAACCAGTTTTACAGCTTTTTTTCCTCCTTCTGAAGCAAATTCGCTGTAAAAAATACGTGATGCTGCTAGAAAATTTCAATTGAGAAAAAAGTTTGTTTAAAGTGACTCAGTGTTTCAAGACGAATTGCCAGATAAAAAGAAAATTGTTTTCAACGAAAAAGTGAGCTCACTAATACGGAAAAGGTTAATTGATTAAAGAAAAACATTGATATTGTAGAGAAAAAGCCCTTCAAAAAGCAGAAAATGTTGAGGTTATCGCCTGAGATTCCACGTTTTGTGACTAACTCAGTTCTAATGAGGATATAAAAACGTATTCTTAAAAAAAAGATTGGCTATGAATCCAATAATCAACGCGAAAGCCTTAGTGAAGACAAAGTTTTTCCGATTAATTTACCCTCATATCTGATAGAGCAAGCAAAGCTATCGAACAATGCTTAAACAGGGTAAAATTGGACAATTGGTTACGGTAGTAGAATTAACCTCAAATTCTCTTAGAACATCAGTCAATTTGCGAATCCTTAGGCTATGGTATTTGTATGACAAGCATATCTCCCACCGGATAGGCGATGACTGTACCGATTCCGGTACAGTACACTTGATCTCATGCAAAGCGGGAGAGAGGAAAGATTTATTGATGCCCTCAGTGTTAGAATAAAAAAATACCTAGATTAGGAGTCAAACAGAAGTAGAACAAATCATTTGATAAACATAAAACAAAGAAACATAACAGAGCTGATTTTCAGGCTCAAGTCAAAACTATTGCGCATTTGCACCATCACATCGAGCGATCAATTCCATTCCGATTGAAAAACCTCTTTTAAACGCTGAAAGTTTTGCTTTGATGACGTTGGCTGAATTGGTATTTAGGCAATGAGTTTGGAATCTCTTCCGTTAGAATTATGGAAATGTATGGAAGAATGGATCTATATAATCTGTTAAGCCTCTGAGGAGCACGTTATAGACGAAACATTAGCTTATATACAATAATTATATTGAGGAATCTCAAAAAATCACTACAAATGATAGATTTTAAGAAGGATTACGGTAGCGGAGACACATGGATTTTGAGCATTAAGATTGAATATCCTCATTTAGTTATATTGAGATTTCTACATTTCAATATTATTTGATTGAACCATGCTAGAATCACGTGCTGTAGAGGGAAAAGAATTATTTATTGGTTGTAGAGAGAGAGAATCGGTAGTGTAATGGATAAGCACAACAGATCGGACATCTATAGGTACGAGTTGGAGTCCCGCCTGAGGTTCCATGTTTTCCGTCTAACTCAGCATCTCTACCGACATTCATCATTTAGATAATGCTTTAGCATAATTCAAATATCTATATTTATGCACATAATTTTTCTTAAGAGTTAATAAAAAGTGGGAAAAATAAGCGAAAACCGAAAACAGAGATTACTGAAAAAAATTCTGAACAGAGATGAGTCAAATTTTCCTTTAAAATCAGGAAACCAACATTATAAAAGAGGAAAGAGTTCATAGAATAAAATCAGTTCTATTGTCCGAAATCGAGAATAAAATTTAATGAGGGCAAAAAACAATTTTATCTAACAAATACAAAAAATTTTATCACGTTTTAAAAACAAAACTAAGATTTCAGTATTGAATCAATCAATAACCTCAGGCCCGATCAACTGAGGTTCCAAGTTCTGCGACTGATTTAGCATCATTACGGGTCTATTACTAAGCTTTAGGTAGCAAATCGAATAAGAGTTATCGAACTGCTACAGTAATTTAAAAAGTAGCACAGAATTTGATCTACGATAAAGCTGGCAGATTCCGTTAAAATCATAGAGGAGAGCTACAGTTAAAGAAAACAAACACGTATTTTATCAATAAAGTAACCGCCTTTGTTTGCACTTTCATTTTGTAAAAGTGCTTATTTATGAGTGTGTAAATTTTCCACTAACGATCTTATTTTTCGTTACATTTTATTTATTGATTACATTATGAGAATAGCTCTTGCTATGTGTACTACCTCCTATGTGAAAATGGTGAGGAAAAAAAAAACTCATATAGAATATTCTATCTAATCAATCGTAAAACTTGGAACCTCAAGTGAGGACTCGAACTTGGATGTCACAGACGTTCGGTCAGGTGTGTTATCGATTGTAGATTTTTTGATTGAATGATTTTATAGTAACATGACCTATTGATAACAAAATAATAGTTCTAATACAAACAAAATATACTATTGTCCTAACCAAATCGATAAATCTCATTGCTTTGGCGAAATCAATCAGCATAACGATCACAATGAGTAAACGAAACATCGTTGATTTGACGATGAAGCGTTGATTATTCTGGATGGTAACGACGATAATTGTTCTAGTGATTGATAGTAGCAGTGATAGTGGTGATGATGACGATGGCAAAGACGACGACGGAGGTGATGATGATGATGGCAGAGGTGGTGACCGTGGAACACCATCCAGTTGACGAATTTAAAGTGAGGCGTGGACGGTGACCTAACGAAAACCTGCTCAAATCGTGGAGTGAGTGATCGTGAACGACGACTTAATGTTAAAGATCAAATTGTCACAGATGCTCGCTGTTCCGTACAGTATTTACGTCATCTGACTTTTACTTAGCTATGCCAATGTTTATCTTCTTCTTCTAATTCTTCTTCTTCTTTTTCTTCTTCACGGCTTCATGATCACAGAAGAATGATCTTCGTTATTTGTAATAAGTAAAATATCTAACTCCTATAGAAAAGAATAAAATCGCCATAATTTCAAGTCATCGAATTAGAAAGTTCAACAGATTAGTTTCTTATTAGTTTTCCTGCCTAGGAAAATAGGAAGAATGCTGAGGTAATAGGAAAAGTGTGAGAAAAAATCCGAACAGTAAATGCTCAGCCCCATTAAATGCTGTTCATTCGGCTTGTTGTTTATGTTTATACTATTTTAAACAAATAATCTCAATAGAAAACTTTGTCGAATGTTCATATAATTACAAGCATTACGGTCATCAAAATTTCTAATGAGTCGTCGTTGAACATCGTCATCGTGTGGTACTGGTGAATGACAGTTGTTCATCTTCGGCCTTCCGATCTACAACAAACATAAACAAGCTACCGTATGATTGTTATCGGATTCAAGGCCATTCAAGGAATTTGTAGTACTTAACAGCTTTCGCTTTCTGTTACAGTAAGAATGAAAATAACGACAAAAAAAAACTAGTCTGAAGGTTTTTTTCTGAGTCATTTTTCAGCCGTGGTAACGTAAAACCATAACAAATTATACCAAAATAAAAAAAAAACGCATTTAAACTGGAAAAAAGAGCCATAGGCTTTAATCCTACAAAACGTTGAGCTTCTTAGTAAGAAAAACATTGAAATTTCCCGGCAAACAAAATTAGCGTAAAACTTCCGGAATATCCAGGCCTAATTTAAATATTTTGCAAGAAATGCGGTAGGTTCGTAATTTTCAGGAAGTTTTCACCTCAAAAAAATAAATTCGGTAAGTCAAACTTGTTATCTTATTGGTTTGTCAACTAACTTGATAAGAATAATTTTTAATGTATCAAAAAAGAAAACAGAAGAAAACTCTCCTAGGTTGTTCTATGAGGGGAACTATCGGATCAGAAACGTCATTGAAAAAATTTCTTAAAGGAAAAGTAAGAAATGAATGATATTATATAAAGAATATAAACAGTATTTAATAGCTTAGTGTGGTAAAATACGATAGCGACACGATACCGTCACTGGTTTGCATCTCAACTCTGACAAATCCTCAATCTTCTATGATTATTCAATTCAAAAACCAATGTGTATGAAAAGGGTTCCCCATAAATCGCGGAGTACTACTGGATTCCAATACTACCGACGTGTAGGACCACGGTCCGTGAATAGTTCTTTACTCAATTTATTTACTTATTTATGCAAGTTTGGATATGCAGATGATTGACAACCAATCAAAGGTAAACTTAGACACGAAGCGTGGTACATTCCTGTGCCATGCGTCATGAATCGCAACACTATCGGTGTAGAATGAGTGAATACATTGTTGACTTGTATTGACAAGACTCTATTAAATCACAGCTGCTAATCCCTCCTCGATAACGCCGGTAACAATTTGTTGACACCTGAGGGACGCAACGCTTGAGTTACTTGTCAGTATGCATATCGTAGCGGCGCTACCCATGACACCAAATATGATTGCTAAATTAGTGGACGTGCTTATAAATAAAATCTCCTTCCTCTCTGTCTAGTCTTTTTCTGTTTGTCATTCCCTGCTTATTTTCACTAGGAATATTCTCTATCTTCGTGCAGTCGCATGCTCTTTTTTTTTGCTCGTCATTTTACACTCTTACTCACACTTTTTTCTTTACCTCTTTCTCTCTCTCTCTCTCTC
>KN716240.1:84383-103532 GCA_000816705.1 Dictyocaulus viviparus | reverse complement strand
CATAAATTAAGCAATCACGTTTCCTAGGATAAATATCCCTATAGTTTTTATGAGGTTAAAAACCTCTTTAATTTTTTTCTTCGAAGTTCAACCTCATATATATTTCTATTACTCGAAGAGTTGAGCTTGTTGCTGCTTGAAAGCGATGAAAAACCTCTAATAACAGTAGTAATTCCGAAAAAATATTTATGTACTAAACGATTTTAAGATAAAATCAATAAAATCGATTTGTTCATTTTATACATTACTCATGAGAACACTATGATATACATAGATATTGATCGTTCACAACATGACGATTTGTGTGGTCTTTATTCTGAGTGTATGTTTTTTTCTTATTTTACTTGTTTTGAATCGAATAAAACTCTGAATGTTAGGCGTTGCAAAGAGCATCGAACCTCATGCGGATGATTACGAACTGTCGAGAAGAACAGAAAAAACACTCATTCGTCACTCACTTTTTTTTGCTATTTGAATCTGAAAAGTCGATTTGAGGCTTCATAACGAAGCACAGCATATGAGGCATTGCATAATATGTTAAAACAAATGATCAATACTGTGTTTCTTCTCGGGAAAAAAATCGTTTTTCCTCATTTCATAGGACTAACAATCGATGAATAATCTGGATGAAACGAAAATAAAAATCGAATATGTTTTTGATAATGGTTAGGAACGCCTACTTAGATGTATTATTCATTGTATTTAATACATCTACTGTTGTTATTCTAACGGCAACCCACGACGACCGACGATTATATAAATGAAATTTTTTTTTATTTGAGGTCAACTTCATCCAACAATAACCTCACAATGTCCTCGTTATACATTTATCTGTCGTAAATATACTTCCTATGTTGATAATTACTCATAAAATCGCCACTAAAACTCACCTATTCATCGCTGCTTCGTTCTACAGCGCTTGTGCGATTTTCCTTAATTCTGAACCTCCTTATTGAGGCTTTTCTTCTTCTTTGCTTTATTTTCTTGATGTAACCATTTCGACATTGATAATGTTTCTCTCACTCACATCCTTATCGTTTACTTCATTCAAATCACATTTTCCTCCTTCTGAATTTCCCTCAGACGCGATTTTTTGTAGAGCTCGGAAGAGAATTTGCAATGAAGAAACCACTAAGAGTATATTAGTATAATTTTAGAGCATTTTGTAGCGCAATTTTTCACTGATAGTTACACTATTGTTTTTATTACGTATATTTTTTTGCGCCTATTAAAGCTGAAGTATTTGCATAGAAATTTGCATATAGTAAAGTATAGTTATCGATCGAGACGATATTACAGTAGCTCCAAAATCAATATCGTATCTATTTGCAAGAAAAAACTTTGAAAAAAAAACAAAAATGTTCATTGTTTTCATTCATGTTATGGAAAAAAAACGATGACGGATTATCGGGGATTGAACTTTTATTGGTAATTTCAATGCCATAACATTTTCGGGAAAATACTATTTAGAACGAACCGATGAGGTAGCGATAAAATCGATAGTTATTCCCTTAGAATAACTTAAATGACAATAAGCTTAAAGAAAAACATAGTTTTTCCCTCCGGCATGTAACACGTTTCCCTCTTCTTCATCACATTGTGACAGTTCCGATTGCATTTCCATGTCATTCTGACACCATTACACAGACCAATGAGGGATATAACTCAAGCTTTGATTGGTAAATTTTCTTCAGGCCGAAATATTATAAATCCTCCTTGGACCACTGTGATAAGCTCTCCCTCTTGATTGATCATTAATATAAAAGATAACTGACAATGTCAAAATTTGTATCAGCACAAAAAAGCTCCTTCTAAGATCTTTGTTTCTCTAAAATTTTTTCTTCTTCCGCTTCCACGTTTCTGGAAAACAATGACGAATCCATCGTTAGAATACATTATTTCAACGAAAAGAAAAAAAAAGCAAAAACTGAATCACTTCTTTCTATTTATATTGTTATAAATTTAACGTCATTCAAAAAGAATAAACCTCGACGTCCTCATCTTCTGGATTTGGCTATGGCTCAACGTCGACATTTTTAGCAGATTGGATTTTATTCTTGAGCACTAACACATGATAGGTTTAGAATATTCATTGAATGAAAGCTAACGTCTGGAAGATGTAGCCTCCCTCAAAACCTGAATAATTCTAGATTATTTTTTCTTCTCTAAAGCATTTTAATGATTTCAACAAATCCTAACGCAATAGACAATGACAATATGATCTTCGTTACAGTACTCCAGAGCTAATGAAAAGCTTGCGATGACGAATACACTGGTGAAACGAGACGCTCACTCATCATCTGAGCTGAAAAATATTTGAATGCTAAAAATAGAACATAAGGAGAAGAAGAATAGAACATGGGTTAATATACAACGAAAAAATATAACGGAGTTCATTTTGAGGTTCAAGTTAGAATTATTGCACATGTGAGTAACACACAACAAGAAATATTCGTTGAAGCATTTTGGATCAGTGCCAAGACTTCATAGCTTAGTGAAAAACAGCAATACGCAACAATACGTGACTTGGTAGCATGTATGAACCTAAAATTTATAGTGAAAAAAAAACAAATATAAACATATATGATAACATCAGCACACTAGGAGATTGAGGGGTAGGTTTATTCTGATTAGGAAACCTCATTTAAACGGTGAGCTTTTTGATTTAATGAACCTGACTGATTTGATATTTAGGCATTTAGCTAGGAATTTCCTCTATCAGAATTATGGAAATGTCTGCGAGAATGGAATATAATTAAGGTCTATATAAGTTGTGAGGAGGACGATATGGATGAAGCGTTAGCTTTTATTTAATAAATATTATGTACCAACTTTGTGTTGCTAGAGTCAAAAAAGCCATCATGATTTTATATCGTTTGAATTTTTTGAATATTGAACTGTGAGGATGTTGTATGAGAGGTGAAAGCTTTGCATTATGCAGTGATATTTTGATGACATCACATTTGTTATGTACCGCCCAAATAATACATTTTTTTCTGCGTATATATGTTAAATGTTGCTGTTGCATCATACGTGTTGCTCGAATTTAGTACTGATGTGTTATCAGCACTCACCCGTTATCCGATATCAGTATAATCCCAGATAAGCTAATAACTATCCGATTTCAAATTTTTGACACTTTTTTTTTCTATTTTCCATGAACTATGATACGTTCTGTGATTCTCTTAGCATGGCACGTTGCTACTTAAACCTCATTACTCAAAGAAGACTCGGAAAAGAGTTGAATTTGTGCCTCGTAGATCTTCGATGAGTTGAGTTGTCAGTTGCGTTAACCTTGTCCTTTCTAACTTGGTAGCTATTTTTCACTGACCGCACACGAAGGAAGTGAATCTTATATTTATCACAACTAATCATTTAAAAATGAGGATTTACACTTTGACGTCATTTTCCATTCTACTAACCGTTCTTGGGTGTAGGCGAAACGGTATGGAGCTACTTTGTGCAATGGATGTTCGCGTTGTAGTTTAATTTTAAAAGTTTCTTGAAATCTTAGCATGTAGGAATAAGAAGGACAACGGAGTTAAGCTGTTTGTATAGGCCTTATTTTAGTTGGGGTTAGATTAGTGCATACTTTTACCGGATGGTCTAGGTAGTTTTGTTGTAGAGGATATAACTCTATTCCTCATCTGTGATTATTTCTAAGAGAAAGTTCTATCGGTATAGAAGGAGTTGAGGTACACATGCATTTTCAAAATCGTATGGAACAGCCGTCGTCATTATAGTCATAGTTTCAAAAATCCCTCATCAGAAAACATCCGTGAAAATCATACACGTCTACTGTATGCTTAATGTCTACGGTAAAACATAGTGATGGTGCTTCCTGGTGTGCTCGTCTATCTGATGCTGAACGACCTCTTCTTAAACACTCGTTGAGCATTATTAGTCCTCTCTTTATTCAAATCGTTACTGATTTTTAACTATTATAATTTTCAATGTTAATATTATGCAATTCATTAATAAACAGCATATTGTCGACAGTGTAAATATTTGCGTTTGATGAAAAACCCGTTGACTTTTTCTTTTCAATCAATTTCTATCACATGTTCATAGATGTTTTTTAAGAGTAACTAGTGAGATAAAACTCGATACAGAACAAGATCTATTCTCACGTATTCGTGTGAGTTGAGGTCGTTATTGATTCTTTCAGATGAAGTTGTTTATACTTTTTGCCGCTACCATCAGTTTAACGGATTCATGGTGGATGTTTGGTGTGAGTAATTTCTGTTCTATGCTTTCATATCACTCTAAACACTTCTCAATGGTGACTTGTCCTTATCATTAAACTGATCCATACCTTTAAATAGAATGGAAAGCACAAATGTTCGATTCCTGGAAAGTTTCCCGGATTTGTCATCGCTTGCGAGAAACGCATGGCGAATACTAATGTGACGTTGTTCAGCAACAGTTTGCACTGTTTCCAATATAATATCAATTCAGTAACGATTTGTTCGCATTCCTGAATAGAAAGCATCGTGTTTTTTTCTTCCACAGAAGAATATGGTATGCTTGTATTGCGATATACTATGCTGAATCAACAATGAATAATTTTTCTAACGCAGTAGGACCACCCATGATCGATATTGACTCATCTATGAATTATGTAATGAAAATCAAACAATATTCTCATCAGATCAATAGAATAGAATAGATGCATTAAGCCCTTAAGCAAAATGTTTCACGTTGTTACGTTAAAACACCATTATATGTTGTGAGAAATTTTCGAGGAAAAGCAGAAGTTAAAACTGAGGAAATGATCTACTGTGTGTTGTACTGAGGCTACTAAGAAAATGGCAATGAATTCTATAGAAAAATATTTTCAACAAGGCGCAATTAAACTTGTAAGCCGTATATCTTGCGAGAAATACATGATAATTGTTAGGTGGGATTTTGATCTTCTCAGCTGAACATTAATGACTACTGTAGGGCAGCTTTATAGACGCCTACAAATGTGGCCTCTTTTCTTATGAGGATTAATCTTGATATCACAATTCTTGGCCATAGAAACATTCATACAAATAAGATCAAGAAGAAGGTGAAGCTTAATTAATGCCATGCAAATAGCTTCTTACATCAATTAGATGAGGTCGCGTTGCTGGTCATCGTTGTGTTTGAGGCAAAGTGCATCATTGTCATCATTTATTCATCATAGAAAAGGTTTTTAATTATCATCGCCTAAAGCTATTTGAAGCATTTTTTTGAGTTCAACAAATCTTTTTTGATCTATGCAATCGATTTAATTAGCATTTACTGCTAGCTGTTTAAATCCGTCGACGACGGTTGTGATGCAGGTCTATCCTTGTACTTTGAAAAGTTTTTCCCTCAAGCATCATTGTGTTACTTTGATAAAAACTAGCGGTTTCATATTGAGATATTTCATCGGAAATCATTAGAATGCGGAAAAATTTGTGTCTGTGTTGCTGAGTCAATCACAAAACTTAGGACCTCAATAAATTAATTCCGTTAATCTGTGAACCATCGTGAGATTCATATCCTATGATCTCATGGTTCCATTCAACGCTTGTTAATATAATAGTCACATTTGTATTAGCACCATGGAAGGCTAACTCATCCTGTTCCTCTTTACACGAGAGGATATTCGTTTATTATTAAATAAATAATACATTCGGTGACATCACTCATTATTTTTTCTACAATCATATTGTTACTAGATCAATTGGATGGCACAGTTCTACGCGTAATGCGGGTTCCAGCAATCCTCCACTTTTTTCTCGTGCGACTGCCGTCCACGGCGATGAAGTTCTTTATATATGACAATCCGTGGGGATCCCTTCTTAACGGTTGATTTTTCTCCTAGCATTTCCATTTCGAAATGAAAAGCTGGCCAAGAATAAATCTACCATATAGACCTATCATGAATCGTCACTGTATTGATGAAATAGGAAAGTACACATCCTTCTGATCTACTTGGGCCAGTAACCGCCTGTGGTAAAGACCATGAAAACGTTTGAGCAGAGTATTCCAGGAATCTAGGGAGCTTAAGGTACACCAGCAAAGCTTCGGTTTCATAATCCCGTACACTGTGCTCTGCCGTCCCTAAGGTTTCATGGAAAGACAGTTATGAAGGGCGATCAAATCTCGGAGCAAGCGTGACGTTAATGGAACCGAATATGGCGAGCATGTGTACGACACACCATGGTAAATGTTTTCTATTCTTTACATACAATGGTAAAATAATTAACCGAATCTCCAATCTTCGCGCTTAATCATTCGTCATCCAAGCTTTTCAAACTTACGGAACGTAGTAAATCCAAAGTAAATGGTTTACGGAAGACGACGAGTAGGAAAACTGACACACGACAACTCAACAACACACCTGTTATCCGTAAAGAAAAGGTCTCCACGCAAAACGACAGTGGCGTCGGTTTTGTCGTACACCTATCCATTGTCATTTTCGTTGATTCTTATGAGATCCTATCTAATTATACAGCCCTGCATCGTCTACTACCACGACGTCATAAGAAAATCAGTATTGTCAACCGCTATTCACCAACTGGGTGCAGTAGATGAGAACGAATTGAACACATTCCACGATGTGTTGGTAAAATTTATCTAAAAGAGAAAACCTCTTTACAAATTCGTTTTCGGAAATTTGAACGCAAACCTTACGTTTGCCGTGGGCGATCTACGGACATAGAAAACAACGTAGGTAAGAGTTGTGAAGTAGAAGGAAAGCAGCATTGCCTGTGTATTAGGATCACTCTAATTGTTCACCGATGAATTGACAGACTCGAAAATGCTTGTTCACTGTTTAACCACCCAATTCTTTCAGCGATTTGCTAGGTATCTAAAACTTGAGTTGATACCTCAACTACGTTAAGAATTTTACGAACTGCTCATATGAAGCTTGAAAGGTATCTTCTTAAATATGACCGGTGCACACAACACCAACCCAGAATGATACCGAAGAGGATGCAAGCGTCCTAGGCAACTAGCCTGCATGATCTTCGGACAAGCTTAAAGCAAATGCCAAGTTATTCTATCCGCTATACATGAGCTTATTATCGCGGAATGGTTCGCATTAGTGTTATCATGTAGGTGAAAGACCTTCGCCTTGGGCGAAACTCACGAGAAGACAAAATAGAAGACTGCTAGGGCCTGCATTACACGTTGGGACAAGCATTCAAGTAGTGAAGTAAGTGAATAACTGAACATATGGTTTTAAGTGAAATGCTTTTTGTATGTTTATTGGAGGACAGGAATTATTTTTTCAATAAGTGATGAAAAGTGAGGAAGTATTGGTGATTTTTTGATTGTGCTCTGCTTGAAAATTCGACCATTTGAGGTTCATTTCAGAATATCTTTGGAACTCTATGGCTTCGTTATCCGTTTTTGATGAATGCAAGTTGGAATGCAAGGAGAGAATTTGCTTCTATCATCAATGTCGGCTTTTTTGAAGCATCTTATAATTAACCTTATTAATATAAATACCATAAATATTATTATTATCTAAAATCAACGTAATCAAGTGGATTATTGAATGAGTTTTTGCTAACACAGGATGACGCTTTGACTCGAGGAGAACGTGAGGTCGCACTTCAATCGTGGGCTGCTAAAAATAATTTGACGGTAGGTGGAAATGTTTCACATCTTATACAATGATTCTACCAAAATAAATGACAAATAACACACTTATTAAAAATATAAATAAATCGATCTTCCCTTTAGTACAATAGTTTTCTGGAAATGGGAAAATCCGATATTATCTACTGCTATTTCCTAAATATTATGTACCTAAGGAATCATTGAGGAATAGAGGTTGGTGAATTTTCAGGATGAATTTGACTCTTACAAGAACTCAACTGATACGGCTAGAAATAGGAAATACGAGGAAATTATGTCCCTTCTTGAAAGTCTTCCAGAAATCTTCATTCAGCTCCAAATGATTCAAACAAATCCTGTAAGTGATTGAAAATCCCTTATGTTCTTTCCTCTCTAAGGCTAACATGCGTTAACATTTAAATTTCGATTTTTCATTTCATTTTTTTTTTCCATTAAACGTAATCAAATACTAACTAATTATGCAACGATACCTTATTTTTTTCCAGTTTTTTTTTTGAAAAATTGTAGATACTTCATTAAGGAAGAAGTATCGTTAAGTAATTCATCGAGAATTGCACAAATTAGCAAAGAGGAACGGAAGTTTTCCAGAGTTCCATCTAGTTTCGCTTACAGTATGATCCATATGATTTTCTTGAAGAAATTTCTTGCACTCTCCTTTCTAGTAAAAAGCTTACGAAGACTTTTTGCCATTATGAGGTCATGACAATATTAAAACAATTTTCCAGCATAATTGAACGCTATTTATTCTGCAGTTCCTCTAAATAAGAAGCTTTGTGGTAGGTGGTGCAACAGTGGCTTGAACACAGTTCGATATCACCCCCAGGCCACTGAATTCTCTCATAGCTCCTGAGCTAATATTATGGTAACGGAATAGCCTGGAAGATAGACAGCACCATCTTAATAGAGAATGGTGACCTCATGTCATTGTACGGACGAAACTCGCACTCACATCCAAGATGACGAATGCAGGTCGCATTCCATAAGGACTGATCAGTACCAAATAATACCATAATCAATCTTATCCCAATACTTCATTTTATTTCACACAGAAACTAATTAAGAATGACATGAAGATTTGATGTCGATAACTCTCCATAGAATCTCTACATAGATTTCGTCGTGAAGCATTAAAGCAAATGGGAATGCGAGTCTGATCTACGATAAGAGGTGATAAGCTTTCATCGAGTCAGTGCTCATTATTCTAACTAACAAATGATTCTGGTTATTAATACTCCATTCGATAAGCCCTTCGGCTATGTTTATCCGCTGTGCAATCTAGCCGAAGTTTGATTACTGGTATTAATGTAGCAATATCTACCATTGTGCTACACGCCTTTTGTTGATACGATAAATTCAAATTACTGTAATCACTATCATAAGAGCATCTGGTTATCTCGAAAAAATCAAAAACAATTTCAGAATTTCACGATGGCTGATGAACGAGAAGCCACACGAGAACTATGCTCGTCTCTGAACATACGAGAAGTTTCAGTAGTGAACTATATCCTAAGGCTATTTTCATCTTCTGGATTACTGGAACACTTCAGATTCAAAAGAAATGCGCTCAGTAATGAGATTATGAGAACTTTTGAAGTTGATGAGCATCTTGTATGAGACACAAAAAATATCTCACTACGTAATTCATGAACAAATTACAAATAAAGAATTTATCATGACTCAAAATAACGTGTTACAACATTTTTTAATTGGTTGAAATAATTGGGTTTTTTTTGGGAGTTCCTTTCTTTGAGGTCAGGGTGTTGAAAAGGATTCCGTAAATGTCCGGTAGATTATTTTATCAGCGAGAAAAACCAATGTTTTTGGTCCTCTTATAGAACGAATATTATGCTCATGAAAAAATCTAATTCTCTGTTGATGTTGAGTGAATCACAATCGTCAGTGTGACTCGAACACGGATCTACACAGATACGCACTCATGTTCTACCAACTGCACTACTGGCTTCACCGTCTTGCAACCACTAGGATCATTTTTCCACTGTTTTTCATATATTACTAATATTGCTAGGACAACTTCTTCTTCAATGAAACTGTCACTGCCATAGAATCATTGAATAGCTAACAGAAGTCTTCTGATCTATTCGATGGATTCGATCAATATCTACCTTCTTTTTCTAGATGTTTGAAATCTGCCCATCTGAAACTGATCTGCGATGCTCAGCTTAGAATAAGCACCACCAAAATATCACCAACAGATTATCCTCTTCTCTTAGAAATAACAGGAAAACATCTTTTATAAGCAGTTAAATCTCAAAAAGGTGGAGCAATACGGTAGCATAGCAGAGAAGAGAGAGGTCGTACTGAAAGTCAGATTGACCTTTTGAATACGAGTTATTACACCACATTATGGTTTATTGTGAAATAAAGAAAGGTTTGGATATATTCGTTATTTTATTTACATTTTATTTTTGCAATGATATTATAATGTCCATAGTTGTGCTGAGATGGCCGCTACCTACCGAGGCTCTTGCTCTGCGACCACTCAATGCTTCACTTATAGTAAGTGGGTACCATTATCAACACTCGCCCGCCAACGGGTACGACCCGTTGTGATGGTAAGCACAGCCGACCGGATATCTGTAAGTGCGGGTACGAGTCCCGCCTTAGGTTCCGGGTTTTGCGGCCATCTCAGCACAACTATGGACATTATAATATCATTGACAAAAATAAAAGAAAATAAATATAATTACGAATATGTCTAACGTTTCGGGTTATCCTGCAGTTATCAGCTTAACTGGATGTAATACCGATATCGGCTCACCAGATCGTATCCGTTGGTGGGCGAGTGTTGATAATGGTACCCACTTACTATAAGTGAAGCGTTGAGTGGTCGCAGAGCAAAGGTTTAGATATTTGTAAATAATCAGTTAATTTAATAAATCGATACCGTCATTTATAGTAGCACTTGAGATCTCATCATTATCGTTACCTTGAAGTTTGTAGAAACAAAAAAAAAACGAATTCTGAGTGAAATCGTGCCAAAAGTCATTTTTCCTCGAGTTACGAATAGGAAGCTTGTAGCCTAACTTCATCAACTTTATTTTGAATGTTCATAGTAGGAAACAATACAATTAGATACGAGATTAACTTGAACGAATTATGAATTTGCACTCAGCATTGAGAAGATGATGGTGGAGGCTCAGCAAGTGAATCACCAGGAGGTGCTAGGATTATTCGATCTGGTATCTCTTTACGAAATCGTGCTAATCGTGGACCATCTATGGAGCCGACCTAAGAAAAGTCTTAAATTTTCAAAAAAAAAAAAGAGAAACAATGAGGTAAATCAATGTTGGTTCTGGAGCTTTTAATAAACGAATACCTCTTTGAAATCCTGTAAATATAATGTTTTATAAAATTTCTATGTATCTTTATTGATTTAATTCACTGATAACTG
The DNA here is from genome assembly GCA_000816705.1 of Dictyocaulus viviparus. Lineage (NCBI taxonomy): Eukaryota > Metazoa > Nematoda > Chromadorea > Rhabditida > Metastrongylidae > Dictyocaulus > Dictyocaulus viviparus. The sequence goes on along the minus strand of KN716240.1, from coordinate 92,518 downwards.
ACGACTATGAATAATTTTATGTGTTACAATAAAACGAAATAATATAAATATTGGCAAAATGCCAGAATTACTAATGAACACTAATTTTGATACTTTTTATTGTAGAGGAATTTCCTTGGCATATATATATTGTCTTCTACTTTTAAATTGTTACTGTCCTCACTGAATTGCTTAGAATATTGTTGGCGAACATTCCTACCTCAATTCATTAAGGAACCATAAAGCACTCTGACCACTGGCGTTACCTAGTCGCTCGCGATCTTACGATATCACTATGAGGTAAAATTTAAGAATGTTCGACCATTGCACGACCGTGCGCTCACTCGATGGCGCCCTCAATTACTGTGACTCGACCTCATTCATTATATTATTTTGTTATACGCTGCATATTTAACGTATTTTTTTAGCAAAACTACTTTAAGCTTCCTTGAACTTATTTCAAATCGCTCGCAGGCCACAATGAAGACACTCTTCCAAAAATCAATAAAACTTGGCTTGAAAAATCAATACGGTTTTGAGAAATTTTTCCTAACTTATCGGAGGGGATTTTTCTCTGCTGGGCGTCATCGATTAAAAAGAACGAGGTCATATGTGAAATTCTGTGAAATTCAGACTTAATTACTTCACTAGCGGTATATCATAATGAAATCATAGTTTTGAATATATCATATTTATTCGACATCAAATCATACCTCATTTGACTCTGATTTCTTTTTCTTTCGAGAATTACACGTCGAAATGTTATGAATGAAAATACCGATGAAGCTGATGGCTAATTTGATACTGAACGGCCATATGTCTTTTATACAGCACAGCATATGAAGTAAACTATGCTGAAATGAATTGGTAATGTTGATAGTGAGGCAATAACATGTTTATCAGGAGTGAAAATTTTCAAAATCACAAAATTAGTGATCATACATTATTAAAAATATTACAATAATGTATCGAGCTGTAGCAAATACTTGCTACTTCCCCTTCATTCTCCGATGAACCAACTCCTTAACAGTAGAGCAACAACATCCCTCATCAGGTATCGTTTATATCCCTCTGGCTAAAAGTACGAAAGCTTTCAGCTTTTTCTACCCCATTCGTTTTCCTCTCGTCAGAATTCTTCATTTCAGTCTACTTCATACTTTCCTCTCGACGTTTCGTCTTGACGACCATACAACTCTCCATCCTTCTCATAGTTTCACTCTGTGTATTTTTTTACTTTTGATAAAGATTTATTTACTCCTCTTTAATGTGCCATCACTCGCTTTGGGATTAACCATACAACTAATGAGCCCGGAGCGATGTGTATGCTGGTTTTTTCTTTTTGTTGTGTAATTATAAATGGAATGTTACCTATGATAACATCCTGAAGAGTTTACCGATCAAATAGAAAATGAAAGTTAGTAACATTGACGATTCAAAGAGGTAAAGGCACATGTATTTCGTCAACTTACAAACCGAGGCACAACGAATGGCGCAGTGATGAAAGTGCCACTGTGAGACGCATATCACTCTGAGTGCACTTAAGTTTATTACTGCCTCTTGGCCAACCATGCCCGTCACCTTTCTAGTATCGGTGTAAGAAAGAAACCTGAGTAAAACATGCAGCTTTACGCTTATGGAGATCTCCTGCTGCGACGCAGCAGTGGAGATGCTGCCGTGATACACAGGTTCGAACCAAGTTTGCAGCCGCCCTTTAGGCCTACCAACCCAACCATCCCTGCCGGTCGATTAATTGGTACGAGAATAACCAAGGAAGGATAAAAAAACACTGATTTTCTGTAGGTGGATGGTGGTAAATTCATATTACTATATAGACGTAGAAAAAAAGATTTACTTATATTAAGGCAATTTCAACCTCAAGAGGTTGAAACTGAATATCTCAATATGCTTCTATAGCTGATATGATTTGGTGCTTCTCGGTGCTGCAGCATGAAAATTGCTGCCGGTTTGATATTGATTTGTAATTTGACAAATCTTATATTTCTCTTAGAACAGAGAATTAAGGTCACATTAGCCTGAAAAAATAAAGCTGGATGAGTGTATTAATAGATGTATTAGATTACCCTCGCAATTATTGATGTAGTCAAATCCATGGGCTAATCCAGAAGTAAAGAAGTTCCAAAACATGACGTCAGAACTTTAGTTTTTTAAAGCTTTATGTTATCTAGCTACGGTTTTAAGCTAAACTGTTTGTTAAGCAGCATTTGTCAACGGTAAACAACAAGTTTTTGTTTCGACACCGTAAAATCGTTGCTATTTTTGAATCCAACAATATTGACTACGGTAGCTTTCTCAAGTAACAGATAAGCATAATTATTTCTAGATGAGTTGAAACTTGATAGAAATTGCATTCAGGGTAAATATACTGGCACCTTACGTGAAACTTGGAAAGGAGGCAAATTTGATACCCTTGGGGGATTTTATATTATTTTTTATCAGTTTATCTACATATGTCTACTGAGGTTATAGGTTATGTCTGCTTCTACTGTCGATAAGCTGCGTGACAAACATTGCATCATATCATCAAGTGTTTTTTTTCTCTAACGCTTATCCTCTCATATCACTTAAGTCTGATAATATTTATAAGCACATTATCGTTTAGAGAATTTCAGAGCTTTCAGATTTGTTCGATTCTGCGTTAATGAGATTCAGACTTTCTCATCATAACAGATATAACATGTATTTTATTATTTAATTCCTCAATATCCTCACTAATCAGCTTTAACATTAGGTGTTCACTAAATTTTAGATTCTAATCATTAACAATCTTCTTTTCATTATATTATGTTTGAGTTAAATGAATAAAAGATACTTCTGAGGCGAAATAATCACTTGTGACTCGTTGTTTAATTTGAAAAATATTTCATAGAATTTTAAAAAATGGATTTGAAAATTTCAAACAAAAACCGTTTATAGAACTTTTACTGCTTATATGGTGGAAGGTTTTTTTTTCAGAGTGATTTTTTATTAAATTCTATCGATATTATCGAAATAACTCACCCGCTGACATTTGACTTCTTTTCTTTCCTGAGGCGATTGACGTCATTCTAACAAATAAGTATTTTCTGAATTATCGCAATAAATCTGGTGTTATCACTAAGTGCAGACTGCCGGAAGCAACGCTACATACCGTATCCTTAAAATACAACCTCACCTATTTTGTTTACTATTTTTGAAACTGATTCGCCTTTTTGAAAATTTCTTTGCTACCGAAAAACAATTGTTGGTAAATACTAGTATTTATTTTCAATCAATCAATCAATATATATATAATGTTAAGTGATGTATTTTACAAACTTTGATATTATTATTAAGTAAAATTCAATCAAACAAATTTGACTTATTCATTCTAATGAGCTGATAATTATTAAGCTTTCATAGCATCATTCAAATCTGCTCTTGTTTTTGCCACTAACGTCCTATTTTGTTCTGCTGTGTTCTATCCAAAGTACATTTAAATTATTTATATGAATAATTATAATTATATATAGTATAGCCATCAATTTCGAGTTGTTTGATCTATTTTCCGATCGATATTTGTTTTTAAGCGTCTCCTTACCACAGAATATTACGGAAGAGAGTACGCACATAAAAATCATCACCATATCGATATCCTCTGAATTTTGAACCGACTCAAAGCTTTCATTCCGAAGCTTCTATGAAAATGAAATTTTCACAATGAATAGAAACTATATCAAGTACTTCGTCTGCTTGTTGGAGTCAAATGCTAACTCATTTTCTGGGCGTTCTTTAGAATGTAAGAAAATTTTTTCGAAGCAAAATCTCTCTAGTATACTGGAAATATGATAAATCCTAAGAGGATAAGTTCAATTATAAAATATAACTATGTAACTCAACTGAATAATCCTCAAATCGATAAGTAGTGCGTCATTAAGCTTCTTTGGCAAATACTGACTATTTATTAAAATATAAAATATAAATATGAATAACTTTACACAGAAACTCGCCAATTCTATTTCATTTTTTTAGTTCAGAAACCTTCAAAGCAATCTGAATCCATTGAATCGACATTAGAATCGTCTTAGAAAATCAACTAAGCCGACTTAATTAAAGGCTAATGAGCTGAACTCATCGTGAGTATCAAATAGCCATATAAAAAAGCCATCCTCAGCTTTAGATGGATTGAAATGAACTGAGGTTTCCTTATAGAAAGAAGCCATTATTATCGAAAACTATATCGATAGCTTTATTCTCTTACATATTTTTAACTAAATAAACTAAAAACACGTTTTTTAAAAGTTCATTCATATTGAATGAGCTCCAATTTTTATCTTTTGACCTACGAAAATCAATATCTTGAAATCATATTATCTGCTACTAATGCTGAGGATGACGTTCAAACATTTCTATTCTACTATTTTTCAAATAGTGATAAAGAATCTCAATGAGGTTCCGATCCTCACTTAATGCTTACGTATACGAACTCACTATCAAGATTATCTACACATCATGTTTAATACATTTATATTCGACATAAAACGTTAAGAATTATCAGAAAAATAGATCACATTGAAATTTCTCCGCTATTCATACTCAACCGATGACGTCACTGATCAATTCTCAAACCGTGAGAAAACGTTATTTACAGTATCGCTATAGTAAATTCTAAACAAAACGTGGAAAAAAAAATTGATCCAAAAAGAAAAAAAACAATGAAAAATTAGAGAACAAAAGATATGATCATTTTAATCCGTAATTATTTAATTGATTTCTTGGAGAGTGCAAAAACTACAAAGCTTCATCAACTCATTATGTGTACTTAAGTTATCATTTAAATCTAGTACAAACTATTTCACCTTCTGCCTAATGAGCAATGCAATTTGCCTCATTCGAAAGTGAGTGCTTAACTAGCATATTTGAGTAGCTCGTCATCCAATATTATACTAGTATCAGCAACCACTCGAATTCAAAGTCTTTCTGGTTAAACACGAAATTGCCTGGAGATCAAAGTGATCTTTGCTGGATCGTTCCCAGCTCATCACTACAGATAGTTGCAGACGTTCATGAATCAAAAGAGTTAAACCAACGCCCTGATATTTTATTTTTTTTGTTGTCTCAGTGATGAATCACCTATGCAAATTTTCTATTAGCTAAGCTCATAACTAATCGCTGCGGGAATTAGAAACTATGTGTGATAGAAAATCATACAAAATAATTTGCTTATAATAATAGCTAATAATTTTAGCTATAGTCTCATTGATTTGATTTTTCGTCAAAAATCTCTGGATTTCTTGAAAATAAGACATCGGATTTTAATATACTCAATCGAATTAACTTGATCTTCTTCCTCACTTCAGTATACCGTCCCATGATATATGACCTCGCACAATGAGGGAAGCTTTGGTATCGCTCAATCTTTGCATGATTATTCACGTATTCGTCTTTCATGTTATATCGTATAGATAAGAGAATGCGATTCAGCTGACTGTATACTGACTTGAACTGAACGAAGTCAGTGGTGTGTATCCTTTTTAGCTTTTCTATGGTACTAGTCTACCAACTCTGAAGGCTTTACGAGCTCAGTAGACCTCAGATGGATGCGGAATCGCAAACACTGATTTGGGCCTAGAGCCTCCTATCACTACACGCTATGCACCTCACACTTGATCACAAATATCGTAGAAAGCGTTTCAGTGTCTTCATCAACAAGAACAGACCGTATGCAAATTTTTATTCTGGCAAAATTATTTATTGTTATTTACGCATCCAACGTTCACATTTTTCTGTTTGATAGTAAACTCATCTCTGAGGACGAAAAACGAAATAATTTTCAAAGTGAGAAGTTTTTATCGAAATGAGTTCAATTTATGTTCTAATTATAGCTATCGATATCATCGTCGATCGTCTTACGGTTATTATTCAGATATTTCGCAGAGAGAGTTTTTTGTTTGTTTGTACTCGTGTGTTTACTAATAAACACTTTCGCATAAGATTTCTGCATTATGCATGCAGGAAATCAATAAATCAATACGAAAAGATCGCTATGGGTTTAGGTTGTATTGCAAGTCGACTGCTGTCACTCATGATAATACCAGTTTCATCTCATAACTGTGAACGTTCCTCAAATCAACAAATAAACGACGTGGTCCTAAAGATGGCAACCGGTATGAACACTTATTTTCAGTTGCCGTTATTTTTTTTTCTCGTACAATGAACAGATTTCGAACTCATTTTATTTTCCCTCGCATATTTGTCAATATTTATCGTTTTGAATCACATTTAACATCTACTATAATAAGCTTTTCACTGCTATACCTCTCGACAAAAAGTCTTTATCATTTTCTTCTCTTCCACCCAATATTCTGTAAAAATGAGGCTTAGCGATTTTTTTCCTCAGAAAATACTACTGTGCTACTTTTTGAGATGAATATCAAATTATGAGGAATGCGATAATGTGTTAGTGATACTAATGTGCTTTTGATATTAGTATTAGATGAAATTTGCATATAAGCTCTTTTTTTATCCTCCGATTATCATGAGGTATTTTCATGTGACTTTATTTTGAAATTAAGATATTTATAGTTAGCTGCTTAGATGTGAGGTAATCGTTGAAAAAAATTAGTTTAGACGTAAAGTCATTTCATTTATATAATATTAAATACATTTAAAAATAGATACAATTTTATCAGCTTATGAAGAAAGCTGAGGTACAAAAAATTCAAGGCCGAAAAAAAAGCAATAGCGATGTTGTTGATGAACAAGAATTTCTATTTTTAACAACAAATTGTTGACAGTTAAGAAAAACCTGAAAAAAATCTGTTGCAAACAAAATACTTCTGAAAAAAAATTTTTTTAATCATTGTTAACTGATTAGAAGCTGTCTAGCAATCAATATCTATTAATTGCACGCATAGTTTTCTTCTTTAGAATATCATGTTAATGTTGTCTGAATTAAAAAGTATCTTATCAATGTTTTTAATATACGTAATTTGATCTAATAAATCGATTCACTTCATAACCTCATTTTCCGTTGATAGAAATTATTTGTCTGATTACTTTTCATCTCACTCCTTTTGTTATTCTTATTTTCCTCATCCACTTTTTTATTTCCTCTCGCTTTTTTTCTCCCTCTCTTTGTCAGTCTATTACATGTTTGGTTTGGTTTGTTTCCTCATTAGAAAAAAACACCAACTCTTCTGACTCATTTGAATAACAAAACAAAACCTCCTTATGCTTCCTTGCCTCTTGATTGAGATCTTTTAATCTTAATCATTCATTTCATAATTATTGGTTTTGAGGGTAGTGCTGATAGCTTAAAAGTACGAAAAAAAAACCAAATTTTCTTAATTAACTAGCTTCTAATGCCTATAATGTTCTTGTGAATAGCTTTTCACATGACCTCATTCACATACCTCATTAATGAGATCATTTTATGAAAATCCTTACTGGATTAGTTAATAATGAAGATAGTCACCTGCAACGAATTACTTCTTAAAAGCTCCCTTTGATTTTTTATTATAAGAACGAAAATAATTTTAATGTATAACTCAGGAAAGAGTTATTTTGGAGGTATGCTACTACTTCAAAATTGAACTGATTAGATGAATGCCTTATGATTGCGTATTATATGAAGGTTTGAAGGTTATTCTTCTTTATTTAAAATCAATCAGCTTAAATCAATTTCTCAATAATGTGGTAACGTGCAGCTTCCATTGTTTTGACTTATCACAATGGTTTTCTAACGAGTTTTACTGCCTGAGATTTGTTCAGTTTAGAATATCCAGATACTTAGACGATTGAATTATGAACTTATTTTTAATGAAAATTATTCACAGAGTATTCTTTTTGAAGATCTGAAGAAAAGTGAAACCTCAGCTGAACTTTAGCTAAGTGAGTGTAATCTCGTATTTGTTGTCGTAGATCACAATGCATGGCTAGAAATCGTCGTTGAATTGCAAGACATCCGAAGATGCTCTAGGTCAATGATCTTCAGCAATAACTGTCGTTCAACTAGAACTCCTGCGTAGTACTGTAAGTGATCATATGAACGGTAATAAGTTCTTATGAAAACCTTAATTATTGGCGAGTACTATAGAGGGCATAAGATAATTAAAGATGATTGTTGGCGTTGATCAATCCCGTGTGGTGGTATTCGCTCCCGCATACCTGTACACCGT